>CM060974.1:63840084-63925084 GCA_030765045.1 Tenodera sinensis | reverse complement strand
TAGTAAAAGCGGGCGTTAAACACTACGCACGCGCACACACACAGACACACACACACGCGCGCGCACACACACAGACTGTCTAAAAAGTGTGAAGGCAGTTTTAATTTTTTTTTTTTTTTTGTAATTATAAGTAATTAATTTTGTTCTCTCAGAACCTGTTTGAACTAATAAATTGATTTTTCGCAGTCATTTCTTTATTTATTCACATTAAGTGTGCCAATTTCCAAGTAAACATGTAAAATTGAAAAAAAAGGTTGCAAACCTGAACCCCAGTGTCCCTTAACTGTAGTGATGCGATGTATACAAATATGAGAATATTCCTGAATATGAGAAATGCATTATTTGTCTCCAGACGCATTGTTAATTGCGCTGCTCCATGTTTAAGTATCACATGGATTTTAATATAACGCACGAATTCATATCTTTTATCACTATTTGCTCACTATTGACATTTTCAGCATTCTCTTCCTGTAAAATGTTCCTTGTATAGTAGTTTTTGTATTGCACTAATGAAATTGGCCACACGTGTTTAAAGAGACATAACAATTAAAACTTGACATAGGTTTTATTGTCAGATTATCTAAGCATATATTTTCACTTTCTCTACTGGTAAGTAGGGGAAGTATTGTATTCCACCCAAAAATTGGTGTCGAGATTTCGCCGGAAATATATGTTTTGAGACTCCCTGAATTAAAAAAAAAAAAAAGAACATTTTTAGAAAAAGTCCCTGTGTGTGTGTGTGTGTGTGTGTGTGTGTGTGTGTGTGTGTGTGTGTGTGTGTGTGTGTGTGTGTGTGCGTGTGTGTGTGTGTCAGTCTGTGGACAGCATAACTCAAAAACGAAAAGTCGGTTAAAAACCAAATTTCGTATTTAAGTGTCTTTCAAGGATGCGACACGAAGATTTTGAAGAAAATAGCCCCACCCTAAACTATCCTTTACATGGACAATTTTTCGAAAATGTTTATTTTCTTGAAAATGGCTTAAACGATTTTGATTAAGATGTCATACGTTTGAGATATTTTTATGACAAATGAAATGTATATTTCGAATTTGCTGGCTATAGCCTCTGTAGTCGTATTTAGTCTGGATGACTTTAGCATAACTGGTAAACCGTTAGAGATACTCATACTACTCATACTCATACGTTAGAGATAGATCAAATCATACTATACAAGAAATGTAGACCTTGCCAAAATACACCATTTATGTCCAAATAAATTTTCTTGTAGGGTGAACTATTTCGGAGATATTCTTTGTTATGTGTGTGAATTTCGGAAAACATATCTTTCGTGAAATGCAACATCGTTGTTCATTTTATCATATGTTAAGTGTGGAAAGAGAAGGGAACCTCAAAGCTTTAAAAGACTTGTCTATCGCACAAAGTCTACTGTACTCTAATATTCCCTTTGTACCTACAAGGAAATAAGCAATAAGATAATAATTGTATAAATGTTTACCTCAACTAACACGAGGAAAATAAAGCAATAAGAGTTTGCAAGAATGACTAGTACAAGAGTGGAGAAAGTCTTGTGAGTGCAACACATCGGATTTTTTGAAATTCAGTTTTTAGGCAAAAAGCAGATTTGTAAGTTTAAAGAATGTTGTAGCCAAAATTAAAGGAGAGAGGGAGAAACGTAACATAGTTTCAAAAAGTAAATGTATTTTGTACCTAGGAGTAAAATATCAAGGCGGCGCCGTAACTGAGCGCTTACATCATTTGCATACCACCTAGGTGGCCCAGGTTCGATCCCACAGACCCGTATGTGGGATTCATGGTGGACGAAGCGGCGTCTGGGCGGTTTCCCACGGGTTCTCCGTTTCCCACACCACTCATTGCACTATATTCTCCATCATCACCTTTCCATTCATTCATTTCACTTGCACTTTATATGCTCCATCATCACCTTCCACTCATTTCGCTTGCATTCTCCTCCATACGGGCAGGAGTGTGGGTGAGTGAGTGTGTTGGGTTTAAGGGCCCGTCGAACGGGCAGGATAATCAGACGAAGGAGAAGATCATGATTTATAAAGTTTTAGATCAAAATGCATGAACTTTGCCTGTAGCATGTTTTCCGTAAATTTAAAAGGGCTAGAATTATTAGTTCAGAATTACATATTTTCAGTCATAAATATGCTTAATCCAGACGAACCTCCATTAAAGCATATCCTGTGTATAAGGAAGATATAGCGGATAAAGTGAGAGTCAAATGTTTAAAGGATTCTTATTTCTCTCATTAATATGAGTTTCTTCTCTCATTACCCGTTATACACAGTCATTTCAGGAAAGTTTATTTTTTGCAGCTATTTAACTTTAAGAAATAGCCACATTACACACTTGTTCCTAGACAGAGACAAATAGCGATAGTCAACTGTTTAACAGCTGAACGTTTTATGCTGGCATTAAACTTTCATGGTCGGTGACATTAAATACCAATGGACTTATGGGGAAGGAGTTTTTGCACTACACAAAGCCGATAATGATTTTCTATTGAGCAATTTAAACCATTAATAACGGATACGTGGAAAATGGCTTATGCTACATAAAAGTTATTTGAAATATGTAATGTGTTTTAAACAAGTCTTATTTTTGTATAGGACATTTCCCTCTATCGCTTAACGTAGGTATATCAGTTATACAAGATTAGATGTACAAAATTGCTTCCTAATGAAGAACGCTTCGCAGACAATTACCAGCAAATTCAACATGTGTATTTCGGTTGTCGTGAAAATATCTTAAACATCTGCAATCTTATTCAGCGTCTTTTGACTCATTGTTTAGTGAATCAATATTTTTGAAAAATTTCCATGTAAAGTACTAAGAGATCGCAATGTGATGGCTTTAAAATTCCATGATCTTTGAATGACCATGAGAAATAGACCTAAGTAGAAAGAATTCTAAGTGTGAAAATTAATTCAAATGAATAACAAAGTTTGTGTCTCGGAAAAAACGTTTAGATATAATTGTGTTTTATCGAAATATACAAGTTTACCTTCTATACCACAAACGTAGGTAAACCAGGTATTCTATAACACGAGAAACTTAGATACCTAGATTTCAATACAAATACCTGTTTTAAAGTCCCCTGAACTCTAAACGTAAGCCCTTTTAGAGAAATCTGATGTGCTGCACTCACATGACTTTCTCTACTCTTGTACTAACCGTTCTTACAAATCGTTATTCCTATATCTTCTTCGTGTTCATTTGCAGAAATTTTGTTATTGTTTATTTTCTTGTAGGTACAAGGGGAATATGGCAATACAGTAGACTTTGAGACAATTTATTCCGACATAAATTGTGCATTTTTGCTGGATCTACATTTTTACTTTCTCTACTGGTAAGTAGGGGAAGTATTATATTCCACCCAAAAAATTCGGTGTCGAGATTTCACCGGAAATATATGTTTTGAGATCCCCTGAATCAAAAAAAAAATGAAACATTTTTAGAAAAAGGTCCGTGTGTGTGTCTTGTGTGTCTGTGTGTCTGTCAGTCTGTGCTTCTGTGGACAGCATAACTCAAGAACGAAAAGTCGGCTAAAAACCAAAGTTGATATTTAAGTTTAATGTCTTTTAGTGATGTGACACGAAGATTTTGAAGAAAATAGTCCCACGCTAAACTACCCTTTACAGGGAAAATGTTTCGAAAATTTTTATTTTCTTGAAAATGGCCCCTACAATTTGGATTAAAATGTGTTATGTTCGAGATATTTTTATGGCAAATGAAATCTATATCCTGAATTTTCTGGCTATAGCCTCTGTAGTTGTATTTACTCTGAACAACTTTTGCATATCTGGTAAACCGTTAGAGATAGACAAATTCTTAATATACAAAAAATGTAGATCTCACTAAAATATACAATTTATGTCGCAGTAAACTTTCTTGTAGGGTGAACCATTTCGGAGATATTCCTTGCTATGTGTGTGAGTTTCAGAAAACTTAGAACTTTCGTGAAATGGAACATCGCTGTTCATTGTTTTATATGTTAAGTGAGCAAAGAGAACGGAATCTCAAAGCTTTAAAAGATTTGACAATCGCACAAAGCCTACTGTATTCTAATATTCCCCTTGCACCTACAAGGAAATAAGCAATAAGATAATTTCTGGAAATGTTTATCTCAACTAACACAAAGAAGATAGAAGAACAAGAGTTTGTAAGAATGGTCAGTACAAGAGTAGAGAAAGTCATGTGATTGCAGCACATCAGATTTTTGTATAGTAAGATTTTGTCTAAACGGTTTATGAGTTATTCAAAGGTCATCCAGAGTAAACTGGACTACATAGACTATAGCCGGAAAATTCAAAATGTTCATTTCGTTTGCTATAAAAAGATGTCAAACATGTGTAATTTTAATCAAAATCGTTAGAGGCACTTTGGAGAAAATCAATTTTCGAAAAATTTTCCCTGTAAAGAGTAGCTTAGGGTGGAGAAATCTTGGTGTTGCATCCTTGAAAGATATTAGACTTAAATTCCAACTTTGATTTTTAACCCACTTTACGTTCTTCAGTTAGGCTGTGCACAGGCTGACACACAAGCGCGCGCGCGCTCGCAGATCTTTTTCTAAAAATGCTTATTTTTGGATCCGGTGAACTTTCGACATCCAAATTTTGGGTGGAATACAATACTTCCTCTACTTACCAGCAGAGAAAATAAACATGAAATATACATTTTCAATCTTCTGGCTATTGCCAAAGTAGTCCTGTTTATTCTAGATGCCTTTTGCATAACTGGTAAGCGGTAAGCGATAGACCAAATCTTACTATAAAATGTAGATTTGGTTAAAGCACACAATTTATGTCCAAAATGTATTTTTTGTGGAGTAAGCCATTTCGACGATATTCATTCTTATTTGTGAGAATTTTACAATACTTACACTTTTCTCAAATGGAAGATCGATACTCAGTTTTTGATATCTTAGCTATGCAAAGAGAAGGGAATTTCAAAGCCTTCATTTGGTGACCAGCTTTAAAAGATTTGGCTATCGCTCAAAGCCAACTCTAAGCCATGACAAGGCTTTTGATTTTCACGATACTGCTATAAGGAATTAGTAATTCTACCTACTACTTGGTGTCATATATACATATTTCTTGTTCACTTAACTTTAGAGGATACATATTAGTTTGTGGAAATATGAGTAACAAGATTTTTATTTTCTGGAATAATTAATTACGATTTATTGAGACGTATACACCTTTTAGAGCCTGTCCCTGATACTGGTGTCCGTCTCGGTACTGGGGTTTTCCGCACCAGTAGAGTCGAGTGTCTGTATGCTGATTCTGGCGAACCTCCACTGTCTGTCCGACGCTCCTTGTTGCTTTGTTGCTACGTGGCCAGGTTGGCCGCTCATTCGTGTCCACCTGTATTGCGTCCAGCCCTCGCGCACCGTTATGTGCGGAATACAACTATCTCCCGTCCAAGTGGCATGAGGTTCCGAGAACTGCTCGCCACACACGCCCTCCGACTGCCAGCCTTAGAGCGGCATTCACTTGGCCACTGTCCTCCAGCCGTGCACGCTTCGACCTGGAGCTATCGGGCTGTGCGAAGATAGCTACCCCTCCTTCAATGTTTCACCAACTTTTCACCGAACTTCTGGGCTGTTACTGGACTTACGCTCCGGTGTTTAGCGCTGGTTCCCAGTTAGGTAGTGCTATGGGTTCCACTTTCTTATACAACGGTGACGCTCACACTTACCGCCTTCCAGACGCCAGGTCAGTTTTTACCGCCGAGCTGTTTGTCATATTTCATTTTTTACTTTTTATCTCCAGCTGTGGTCCTGGGAGTTTTCTAATCTGCGCCAATCACTAAGCGCTCTCCAGGCACTGTAATAGTTTCTTGGTACGTCATCATTACTGGCTAAAATTCAGGCACTCATATCCCAGCTACTCTCTCGCGGATACCAGTTCGTTTTTACGTGGATCTCAGCCCATATAGGTATTCTCGGCAACCAGGCAGCGGTTGTGACCGCGACGTCCGTATGTCGTCTGCCGGAGTTTTCGACTCGTCCTCTGCCTTATATAGTTGTGCAGCGGTACTTCCGTCGCCATCTATTTGCTGTCTAGCAGGGGTCTAGGGAAAGGTTAACTGGCGCTCAATTCTGGGCAATCAGACACCGTACAACACAGGTAGAACTCTTGTAGGGATTCCAGACGGGAAGAGATGCTTTTTATCCACTTGAGGATAGGCCACACCCGAGCCACCCTTGGACACCTTTTGTGTGGTGATCCGGCGCCCGTCTGTGCGACATGCGACGTTCCACTCTCTAATACACGTCCGCGATACATTCGTAGGCGCTAGTCCATTGGCCTGGGTCTTACACTGAGCTCCCTTTTATGCAACGACCCAGTAGCTGTAAATACAGTACTTCGATTTGTTACCAAAATTGATTTTGTTAAGTGTAAGGTGTTCTTTTATTTTGGAGATTATGGAATTTTAGGATGTTTTTCTTCTCCTTTTTACCTTTTTAAAACGCCTTAACACTCAAGTTTATACCAAATGACCTGTTACCTGTTTTACGCTTTATGTATTTGAACTTTCTTTTTTTAGCTTCTGAGGTGTGCGGTTTTAACAGTTAAGTTTGCTTGTTTTTATATTTGTACTTTAGGTTTTAATGACCTAGTTGTCAACGGGAACTGAAACACCACTCACTAACTCACTTGATACTATACCTTGCGATGGTTTTGAAATGACGATATTTACGTTGATAACACATTTCATAATCTTATTTTAATGAAAGAATAGACGTAATTGGCATTGACATCAACAAAACAGGGGACTAATGCTTGAGCCTAAAATCCGATTTGAAAAAAATCTAGACCAAAAACGAGGTTGACAAGGGAAGAAATTACATTACGAGCCTTCATTCCTTATTTACGAAAGAAATACATTTCAAATCGGGAAGTGATTGGTCTACATTTTCGTGCTCGTGGAGTGATTAGATTACTAAATGTACTGTTAATTTGTTCCCACGTATTGAGCTACAATAGGCTCAGCCGAATACCTAAACATCAAAATGGCTTTGTAAGAAATAGATCAACAATGTGTGCGATCATTGAATGTATCGAAGAAATTACAAAATCATTGACGAAGGCAAATATGCAACAGCTTTCTTATTAGATCTTAGTAAAGCTTTCGACTGTGCGGATAAAAAAAAAATACTAATGAAAAAACTGTCAGTCCTGGGGATTAGAGGTCTTGGACATAAATTAATAGAATCCTACATGACAAACCGAAAACAATACGTAGCTGTGAATTCGACAAATGGTGATGCTGTATCAACTACGACGGAATTGACACACGGGGTCCCTCAGGGATCAATTCTCGGTCCACTTTTGTTTATCCTATACTTGCACGATATAACTGACTATATACCTAAAGGTACAAAATTTGTACAATTCGCAGATGATTCTAGCGTCACAGTCAGCCATTCCTCTAGCCTAATGCTGGAAGAAAACCTAAGTGAAATAGCTCTCAAACTATTGCAGTACTTCTCAATGCTAAACTGAAGTATAAACCCAACTAAATGTGAACTGATAACATTCGGTAGCAAAACACTTAATACTCCTCTACAATTGTATATTGACAGCAAATCAGTAAACAGTATTGTCAAGGTACAGCTACTTGGTGTCACACTGGATAAAACATTATCGTTTACACCGCATATAGACAAATTAGCATTAAAAATAAGAATCTATTTCTTCTTGAGTGTCTAAAGAATTATGTCCCAGCAGTAACAAATAGGATAATTTATTTCTCCCTCATTCAGTCACACATGAAAGAAATATGGGGCAATACTTCAAAATTAAACCATAATAGAATATTTACTTTACAGAAAAGAGCAATCAAATATATTTCGAACTTAAAAACGCAAGACTCATGTAGAGAAGCTTTCCGTCAGCATAAAATAATGACGCTACCTAGCCTGTATATTATAAAACTATACTATACATGATAAAATACAAATTCAAACAGATCTACACGACCACAACACAAGATATAATAATGATTTGGCTATTACAATGCACAGACTTAGCCAGTTTGAAAAGCTGCTTAGTTACGCTGTTGCAAATTCTACAATAGACTGCCAGCAGAAATTAAAAGGTGTAAAAACTACACTAAATTCAAATCTGATTTACAAACGTATTTGGTTAATAACGTGTTCTATCCACTAGAGGAATTTTTAAGTAGGTTAAAAGTTCAGTAATCAAAAGTCAATGTTATGTATGTATTTTATAATCTGTTAATAGTTAATTGTGCATAGTCTCTACTACTTGGTTAATCAGCTCTTTGTATATTATTATTGTATTTATTATTATTTATGTTTTGTTATTTTGGCTTTTGCTTCTTATGTGTACTTGTTTACCTTTGACTGGATTCAATCGTCTATTACACCTTATTGAATTGCAATTGCAATAAAAGAAATAAAAAAATTAAGTGTTTTAGAAGATATTAGCTTACAAATTATTCACGTTTTTTGTTCATTTAACACAATCAACTGTAGACTACAACAAATTAAATAAATAAGTAATTCTAAAATGGTTAGGTGTCCTATTTCCATATTTTAGAATTATTTTGTACATTATTAAACTTTATCAAACATTTTTATATTATATGATCTTTATCCTTTATCATTCATATTTAAAATTGTCTTTTTTCTACACTTCTATTAGGAGGCAGCAATAACCTCTGCAGATGTTTATCTCGACTGAGCGGGTCATTCTCCATGGTCTAAGGATAGCACACTAGCCTCTGGTTCAAACCCGCACGAGCGCGAGGGAAAATCCTTAGCATGACTTCCTTCGGAAGGGAAGTAGAGCCGGTGGTCCCGTGCTGTAGATTTACTTCAACACTGATAAAGAGACCTCTAAGCAAAATTAAGATTTTTTTTTCATAACCAATAGAGAATGTGACCTGAGAACCACAGTAATTAAGAAGCGTCCATCAATAAAATGCAATTTCAATTTCGTACTTACAGAGTAAGGTGGCCCTGGAGAAGAGCTGGGCCACTGATATAGCAACACATCTCTCGCCTCTCGACTCTTCCTCCTGGAGATTTCCAGAAGCATAGGTACTGTGTACCGGAATTATTCTCTTCCTCTTCCTGTTAAACATAACCGTAATAAACGCTCGTGCATACAAATTTATCATTTCCATTACACCTTTTGTGCTCTAAGAAAAACCAATATGAACTCAATTTTTAGTATTATTGCTATTATTATACGTCATTCTTTTTTCACCAAATAAACACAATATACAAGATCGAACTTCAACTGGAGTTCTGGTCACAAAGGACCATGTGTGTACTCCTGTGTTCATGTTTGACAAAGCTGATCCCGAGCGAGACGCCTGGGTGACAAAAGATACCATGAGATGACTGTATTTCCCTCTTTTGTAATTCCAGATGGCGAATCTACAACTTCACCAACCAAATCTGAACATCTCCCCAGCCATGCTTGCCAACTCCACGCAAACGCAGCTGCTATTCTTACAGCTTCTCGTGCAGCTGCAGCCTCATATAGTCGGTAATAGCTGCACACTCGCAGTGGAGGAACTGGTGAATCAGAGGAAGGCGTATGAGTAGCTTCAAGCGGAGTTGAAGGAATCCCAGCAGGAAGTGAAGTCCCTGACATCATTACTGGGCCGTGTCCATCCGGGTATAAGTAATCATCTGGAAGAGATGATCAAATTTCTAAACGCTCAACTGTCTAAGTACAAGAATCTCTCAGAGATTCTTGATAGAGAGCTTAAGCATTACAAGAACTACTCGAATATTCCTAATACCCAAGTTCAGCACCACAACAACCACCCGGGGATTTTCAACAGCCAGCTTGAGCAATGCAAGAACCAGTTGGAAAGGGCAAGCGCCGCCTTAAATGCAGAGCAACTTAAATCCGCTCAAGCATTAAGGAAGCACCGTGAAGAAAAGGAAGCCCTGGAGGTGACACTGAATGCGGCTACAACTCAGATGCTTGAAATGGAAGAGTTTTGTGTAAGTACCAAATATTTAGTTTAACTGGATATTCCATTGAATCAGCTTGAATTAATAATGTAAGTTAAGTCAGCGCATCTGAAGGGGTGATATGAGGGTAACAACCAACTTGTGCAAGAGGGTAGCAAGGTCACTAATTCAAGAACCGGACCAGGGTTGAACCAATTAAACATTTTGAAAAGTTTTGCCTCTTATGCTATTAGGTCGACAATATGTGAAAAAGTGGTTCCCTCGAAGTGCTAACCGACATTTCGTTCTCGTAACTTAAACTCAGCTTGCATTTCTTCTGCTATCAGCTAGTTCTTGGACGAATAAAGCGTTTAGGAGTTGTGGGTAAAGGAGCGCCTGACCTTTATAGAAGCACGTCGGCGCTTCAAACAACTGAAGCCCGCCACCACGTTAGCTTATTCGTTGGCAGCTCGCCGCCCTCCTGTTGCTACTGTCGGCTTGCAATATGTTACCGTTGCAAATGCCTCAACACAGACTGACCTTCCAGAGAGCACCCCAACAGTTAGTCGCAAAAGCCTAGTGTCTAAAACATCTTCCGCCGTGCAGACCATAGTTTCCAAGCCGTTAACAAGCAGGGACGATCCTATCGATGGAAGTCGTTCGCGACATAAAGTTCGAGCCAGCAGCCGCACGTCCTCTCACAGATCCCACTCTCGCTCTGCGAGCCGTAGGGAATCCTCTGCCTCGCACACCTCCGAGGAATCGCCAGAGGACGGCGACTTCCACATCGTTGGACCTAAGTCAGTCAAGGTGAAAAAGGAAAAAAAAAAAGATGAAGACCAGCCACTTTTTCATTTTTCACTACGGAAATAATGCAGTGGAATGTTAATGGGTTCCGGGCATGTGTTCCGGACATACAGCATCTAACTTCTCAACGCTGTCCATCCATCGCCTGTCTACAGGAAACCCATCTGCAAGCTCATCACACACTCCATCTTCGGGTATTTGTGGCCATTAGACATGACCCTGCAGCTGATTGACGGGCAAGCAGCGGTGTTGCTATTCTGGTGGCGAATACCATCTCTGCCACCAGCATACCACTAAACACGCCGCTTCAAACTGTAGCGGTACGTGTACAGCTGCAAACCCTCAGTTTCTCTATTTGTAATGTGTATCTGCCACCGGTCAGTGTCGTACACGAGAGCGATCTTCGGGCTCTCTTGGCACAGATTCCGCCACCGTTTCTTCTTCTAGGCGATCTGAATACCAAAAACACCTTGTGAGGCTCCGACACTGACGATGCTCGTGGGTGCCTTGTAGCAGACGTTTGCGATATGTCCGGCCTACTTTTATTAAACACTGGTACCCCTACCTTTTTATCATCTGCCTACAGTACCTACTCCGCTTTAGACGTGAGCTTCTGTAGCCCGTCACTGGTACCACTCCTTGATTGGTCGGTGCTTAGCGACCTCTGCGGCAGTAATCATTTTTCCATTAGCATTCACAGGTCTAGTCTCCACCCTGTGCCAACACAATATCCACACTGAATTATTTCCAAGGCTGACTGGGGAAAATTCCGTTCCCTCATTCACCTTCACAACGATATCTTCCCCACCATCGATGATCTGGTGGAATATTTTACTTGTTCTGTCCTGCTCGCAGCGAATTCCAGCATTCCTTGTGGTTCCACTACACCTCATCACGTTCCTGTGCCTTGGTGGTCCGAGGAATGCAGTTTGGCTAATAAAGCAAAGAAGCGTGCTCTGCATGTTTTCCGTTCACTTCCTAAGGAGGAGAACTTGATTGCTTTTAAGCGTTCTCGTGCCAGGACTCGTTTTGTACTCCGCTGTGCAAAACGCACATCGTGGGGAAACTTATGTCTCGTCCCTCTCCCGTCGCACTTCGGCACAGAGGGTGTGGACTGCTGTTCGCCGCATGTATGGCAACTGTCGCCGGACTATCATTCCTGGTCTTGCCATAAGTGGCTCGCATTACACCAGCGAACAGGATATCGCTGACGCCCTTGCTACTTCGTTTGCTGCTACTAGCCAAACGAATAATTACGACAGAGCTTTTATATCTCTCAAGGAAATTGCCGAGCGGATAGTCCTTCCTTTTAACAGTGACTGTACTGAACCGTACAACGCACCCTTTACCGCAGCGGGGTTAGCGCACTCTTTGTCACCTGCTAAGGATTCATCTCCTGGTTCAGATGACATACATCGACAAATGCTGCTTAATCTTCCGCCTTCGGCTTTGTCCTTCCTGCTGGGCATTTATAACCGTACCTGGCGCGAGCATGCTTTTCCGTCTTCCTGGCGAGTGGGTATAGTCATCCCTATACCTTGACCTGGAAAAGACAGGACACTTCCCTCTAGTTGCCGCCCTATTTGCCTAACGAGTGTTGTTTGTAAAACCTTCAAACGGATGATTAACACTCCTCTAGTGTGGTGGCTAGAGACGCATAACCTACTCAGCAATATTCAGTGTAGTTTTCGTCGTCATCGCTCTAGTGCCGACTATCTGAGACGCTTGGAGGCATACATCCAAAATGCCTTTCTGCTGAAGCAGCATGTCGTGGGTGTCTTTTTTGATTTAGAGAAGGCCTACGATACCACCTGGCCCTATGGAATCCTTCGTGCTCTGCACGGTCACGGTTTACGCGGTCACTTAAAGTTGTTCAGTTTAAACTTTTTACGACTTCGCAAATTTCGTGTCCGCATTGGTAATACCCTGTCACAAGAAAAGATTCCGGAGAGTGGTGTGCCTCAGGGGTCCATCCTGAGTGTCACGCTCTTCGCCGTAGCAGTTAACGGAATTGCTCATGTTATTTGTAGCGGAATCCCGATGTCACTGTTAGTTGACGACTTTGCAAATAACTATCGCTCTTATAATCTCGAGCACATTGAGCGTCAACTCCAGCTGACCATAACATCAATCGCAGACTGGGCCCTTCGCACCGTGCTTCAGTTCTCCCCTACAAAAAAACTCAGTATATCCACTTCCATCGAGTTCGCGGCGTACACCCTCCTCCTGATCTTTATTTGCGTGGCACACGTCTACCGTTTGTTCCGCACCTCAAGTTCCTTGGCCTGCACTTCGACAGAAAGCTGACGTGGGAGCACCATATTCGCCAGCACTTCGAGTACTCCACCTTTTCTTTGGGCGTTGATCGTAAAGTTATTTTACTATTGTATCGATCACTGGTGTGGTCAAAGCTAGACTACGGTAGTTTTAGCTATAGCACGGCGTCCACATCTAAACTTCGTCTTTTAGACACTGTACACCATGCTGGTATCCCTGGAGCTACTGGGGCGTTCCGCACCAGTAGAGTTGAGTGTCTGTATGTTGAGCCTGGGGAACCACCACTGTCAGTCTGTCGTTCGGTCTTATTGTGTTCGTATGTTGCAAGGTTGGCAGCCCATCTGGGTCATCCTTCTTTTAAATCTATTCTGCGTCCTGGCCTTGCTCACTATTTTCTGCGCAAGACAACTATATCGTGCCCATGCGGTATTCGGTTCCGCGAACTACTACTTAAACACGACCTGAGCATGCCTGCTGTAGAGCGATTCTCTCTTGGACGCTCTGCCCCTTGGCAACTCCAGCACGCGCAATTTGGCCTGGAGCTATCATATTATGCTAAAATATCCACCCCGCAATCGGTGTATCGCTTTCACCCCGGTGTTTACCGATGGGTCCCAGGTGGGTGGAGCTACGGGATGTAGTTTCGTGTGTAACGACGAGTACCAACTTCCGGACCATAATTCCGTTTATACAGCCCAGCTGTTTTCTATATTTTATTGTTTACTTTTTATCTCTAACTCAGCTCCCGGAAATTTTATCATCTGCTCAGACTCTCTGAGTGTCATTCAGTCCTTGGAACAGTTCATCCGCACTTCAGCTTTCGTTGTAAAAATACAGGCTCACATTTCGCAATTACTCTTACGCGTATAGGTATTTCCAGCAATGAGAAAGCGGATGCGGCTGCTAAAGCTGCATGCTGTTTGCCGGATGTTGCCACACACAGTCTGCCTTATGTCTATGTGCAGCGGCATTTCCGTCGACATCTGTTATTGATCTGGCAGCAGTCATGGAAGGCATTCTCTGGCACTCAATTGTGGGCCATTAAGGACAGCGTAGATCCCTGAATGGCATCTTGCAGGGACTCCTGGTGGCCTGAAGTTATCCTCACCCGTCTGAGGATAGGTCACACACCGGCGACCCATGGGTACAATTTGCGTGGGGACCCGCCACCTGTCTGCCCTACGTGTGACATCCAACTTTCTGTGGCCCATATCCTTATAGACTGTCCGCAATACGCTCGTGAGCGCCAGTCCATCGGCCTGGGGTGTGCACTTGCCTCAATATTGGGAGACGACCCGGTGTCTACCTGTAAGCCTTTGCGGTTCGTTGCTCAAATTGGGTTCGCTAAGCAAGAATAACGTGTTTTTAGTGATTGAGATTTTTAGCTTTTTAGCATTCGTTTTTGCGTTTTAGCTTTTGTGATAGTAATAGTAATGATAATGATGATAGTGATAATAGTGATGATAATGATGATAATAATAATAATGATGATGGTGGTGATAATGATGATGATAATGATGATGATAATAATAGTAATAATAATAATAATAATAATAATAATAATAATAATAATAATAATAATAATAATAATAATAATAATAATAATAATAATAATAATAATAATAATAATAATAATAATAATAATAATAATAATAATAATAATAATAATAATAATAATAATAATAATAATAATAATAATAATAACAATAACAATAACAATAATAATAGTCATAATAGTAATAGTAATAGTAATATTAGTCCTTGTCGCTCCTGCTTCTTATTGGCTGAACCGAAATAACGCATTCTGAAAGTAACGCAAGGTTGGAAAGAACGCACTTTTAAGCTAACTCGCTTTTTCCACATGTATTGATATGTGAATACGCTAATCATTGTCCTATTCTGATGAAACATAACCTCCTAAATACTCTGATAAGACCAGTATCTCAAATTTGAGGAAAAGAGGAAAATACTCAGTTTGAAACTAAACCCCTCATTTTCCCGATACAAGTATTTTATGCATATTTACCCTACTATCTGCATTTTCCGGAAAAGTTTGGAAATATATTCAAATAGTTCTTAATAAGTTATCTACTCGCCTCATTTGATTTTAATTATATATTAAGGGGCACCAAAAGAACCTAACTCTATCATCAGTTTGTTACATATCCTTACCAAAGCAATGAATAGTTCAGTAATGTTCTTGTGACAGTATTATCGGTACTATTGAGTAAGCTAATTGTTATTGATAAATTATTAAATATGCATAACCGAAATAGTGCAGGCCTAGTCCGAGCAATTTTAAACATATTGGAGCAAAGTAATTTATTTTTATTTATCTCCTCGGCTTATCTCGACACTGATCTCAAAGTTACCCAAAACACAAACTCAATTCTTAATTGTTGCTTTTCACACAAAGTAACAAACTCGTTAATCACGTAACAACAGCCATAGAGTAATAGGCTAACTACAACTCTATGGTTACAGTCATCTCCGTCGCACGCCGCTGAGCGTTTCATAACTGCTCTATGCCAATGCGACAATATTCTCAGCAATAAAGTGCTTGCACACTTGCTTTTACCTTTAAAGGTATATAGAATTTATTTTTGTACCTTGTAAAGTGACGGTGTACCAAGTTAAAGAGCATCTCCCATATTGTAATGTTCATACGAGAGAGACAACAGGCACAGATCAATTTCCTCAATGAAAAGTAAGACAATGTTTAACTAGATGCTGAATGGTGTGGTTATCCCATTTCCAATTCCTCTTCTCGCTAATCCTAAGAGCACTCCTGATGAATCACACAGCCATACAATTCCTCTTAAATAGTGATCTCAAATGCAGATTGACTCATTTAAAAATTTGAAGCTTTCTCGTTTATTATTTTCCTTTATATTCCAAATACCCGAATATTTCTGCGTAGTATATACCACAAATTAAAAGCTTGTCGTTGTTTCAGGTTTGTCACTCCAGAACCTCTTGTGCAAGAGATGCCCAAGGAACAAAAGATGAAGCTTTGTACGACGGACTAACTTTTGCAGCTTCTACAGGGAACCTGTCCCTTGCAAAGGAGTACCTAGAATGTGGCGCGGATCCAAACACCGTCGTTCATTCTGCGGTTCAACATGGACATGCAAAGATGGTGCAGTTGCTCCTGAACAGAGGTGCTGATAAAGATTTAGTCAGGAAGAAAGACAAGTGCACACCTCTTCACGTAGCAGTACAACACGGACACCTGGAGTTGGTTCGTCTGCTGCTGAGTGAAGGTGCTACTACGGATGTGAGAACAAATGACGGATGTACACCGCTGTATCAGGCCTCATGGTCTGGTAATGAACAGATTGCTCGGTTATTGGTCAACAGTGGAGCCAACCCAAACCTGAAGTGTGACAATAGCTCGGCACCGTTGCACATAGCCGTTGAAAATAACTTTATTGGACTCTCAAGAATCCTTCTTGATAAAGGTGTTGATGTAAACGTCAGAGGAGTCAATAACTGTACAGCACTATACACAGCTGCCTATATTGGCCATGAAGAGATAATACGCCTCTTGATGAAGTACAATGCTAACGCTGATCTAAAATGTAGCGGTGGTCGGGCGCCTCTGCATATTGCTTCTCAGATGAACCATGTTAAGGCTGCAAGAGCCCTGCTAGAATCTAGTGCTGATGTGAATTTAAGAAAAAGTATTAAATGTACAGCGCTCTACTCAGCTGCCCTCCTTGGCCATGAAGAGATAATACGCCTCTTGATGAAGTTCAATGCTAACGCTGAACTAACATGTAACCATGGTCAGGCGCCACTACATATTGCTTCTGAGAGGAACCAGGTCAAGGCTGCAACAGCCCTGCTAGAATCTGGTGCTGATGTGAATTTAAGAACAAGTGAGAACTGTACAGCGCTATACTTAGCTGTCTTCGAAGACCATGAAGATATGGTACACCTGTTGATGAAGTACAATGCTAACGCTGAACTAAAATGTGACGGCGATGATTCGGCGCCACTACATGTTGCTTCTGAGAGGAACCAGGTCAAGGTAGCAAGAGCCCTGCTAGAATCTGGTGCTGATGTAAATTTAAGAAGAAGAAGTGATAACTGTACAGCGCTAGCAATTGCCACCAAATTAAATAATAAGGAAATGATACATCTCTTGAAGGACCATAATGCTAACGCGGATTTGAAATGCTAGAACGCCTGACTTGTTCCAACATAAGAAGGAGAAGGAGGAGGAAGGAGAAGAGGGGTTTAATCTACCAGCCTTTTTAGGGATACTTCAGAGCAATTAAGAAAGAAAAACAGCTGCAAATAGTGTGGAGGTTAGTTCTATCATTTAATCTTAGAGTCAGTGCAGAATGAAGGGGAAGTATCAGACTCATGCTCCAAAAATTTAACATTACACATTTCAACTTATAAATTTTCAACTAATTTTTTCACAAAGATGTGTAATTTTGTTTTCATTTTCCAACTGTGAAGTGTAATTAACTATCTTACATTAATACCTGAGCTCAATATGAAATTTATAACCTCTTATTAAGCATTTTAATTATTTACTTGTTGTGAATTTGACAACATTCTCAATGAAGCTGATTACCAATGTCCAATTTCAAGAAAGAACATCTCTTAGAGACAAGCTTGTAATTGCAAACTTACTTGTGGCTATTATGTACAATGTGTAACATAATAACATGTGTAATATCTAATAAGTATGAGGTTTGCTTTATTGATTAAAAAATTATAGGTTCAAGGGTTAGGTATATGTAGCATGTAACGTTAGTGTTTTTATATATATACATATCCACATTATTAACAAAGTTATATCAGAATTTTGTACGAATCGCTAGCTTGTAAAAGGTCTTTCGTGTTGTTTGTTTTTAAGTACTTCCTCAGCAATAAATACATTAATTAATAAACAAATAAATAAGGACCTGTAATAACAAACCATGACAACTAATTTACTTAACCTGTGACTTACATTCCAGATCCTTAGTCTTATTTAACACAACAACAAAATTCTACAAGTTATAAAAATCTAAATACTACTGACCAAAAATATAATATACAACAAAATTAAAGTAGAATTTTATGTAACATACACAATTTAAACATGCTAAAATCTATAACTTATCACCTCTAATCTCTATACTACCATTTCCTCTAATACCTGAAACAATCACAATACTAATTAATAATTAATTTAATATATACATATATAAAATATTAATATAATTTAATAGAATACTCATAATTCAACAACGAAAATGAAAAAAGCCTCAAATTAAAATCCCAAAATTACCTAGTTACATTTTTCCAAATTTTATAACTTATTAAATAAATAATATCATTTAAAATATTAATTAATATACTAAACTTCATCGAACCAAAGCAACCAACAAGGTTTCCAATTAATATACAAAAAATCAGTCAATTTACCAAAATAATTTAAATAAATATATAAGTTAACATTAAATCAATTACATTTGGAAATATTTTAATTAATAATTTACCAAAATTCATCAAATCAATGAAACAACAAAATCTACAATTCAAATTACCAAAATAATACCAACTTAAAATTTGGGAAATTCTTTTAAATAATTTCATAACTTAATATTTAAATTTTATGTACAAATATTAATTTAATATCAACCAATAAACAGCAACATTTGAATTATAAATACCAACCTAATACCTAATACAAATTTTCCAAATACTCGTATTTACAAAATTTTATAATTTAAAATTCATATAAATTTCATTCAAAAATACTAAATTAATTTAATAAACATTATTCATAATTCATCAACCAAATTAAACATTTTTTAAGCTATAATTTCAATGTTATTTAGGCAAGTTCATGAGTCGGGGGGTAATGAACTCGTTTAGGGCAGGAGAGGTACACACAAAGGAAATTATCGGGAAATACCACTAGGCATGGACGTCGCGAAGATGGGGGGGGGGGGGGGGGCGGTGGCGAGGGGGGGCCGCGGGCCGCTCTTGGAAATTAATGAATTTAATGTGCAGTCAATTACTGGATATTAGACTATTGTGTCAATTTTGACGTAAAGAACAATTTTTACTTAGCACAAATTAATACGGTTATCCGCAGCAAATACTATACATTTTGACAACAGAATATTGAATTAATATTGTTTGATTACAAACTTGCAACATGCGGCCCTCCCTGAAAAAAGGTCTGCCGACGCCCATGTCACTAGGAGTATGAAACAGATTCTTTAAAAACTAATTATATTAACAAAACTTACATTTTGCATGAAATACCTGATTTACATGTTGATTCGGACTGACAAAAAGAAGATCTCTGGCGATGCTACTGGCTCAGGGGCCTGAGCTAAACTCACATGCTTCAGTCCAGAAAGGATCAAAGTTTCCCTTACTCCCACCCCTTTCTCCTCACCGACCCTTTTTACATAGCCAAGCACGTGTTATCCTGTTGAAAACGTTTAACCTTGAAGCACCTCTGTTACCATCTAACACAGAGGTGGGAAGGAAGGAAGGCACTCAAGGTGTGAATTTACCATCCCTCTTGTCCCACTACTGTCTTTCAACAGCCAGTTGTTTCTTGTTATAGTCGCGTGGCAGTGTAAACAGTACAGTGGTGGTTGCATATGCGGCATGAATCAACAACGAAGGTTTAATCAGGACTGGGAGAACATTGTTCATTTTCCCTTGCCATACACGAAATTACTAACATTAAAGATCCATTTATATATGATCTTTTGATGGCCCAAGATGAACTGCAATTGGAATTAATTAAACCTTCAAGCAACACATTATTGTCCAGATTAGGAAAACTTGTTTTGGATTTGTACACGTCACTGCCAAAAATGTTTCCCAAGCTGCGCCTTTTTGCAAGCAAATTGCTGGCCATGTTTAGTACTGCTTATCAATGTGAACAACGTTCAGCATATTGATATTGAACAACAGCCTGCTACAGATAAACATTTTCAACCTGTTCTACGTTTAAGTTCATCTAGTTTGCAGCCGGACATCGAAACCGTAATATTTAATAAAATCTGATGTGTTGCACTCACATGAGTTTCTCTACTCTTGTACTCACCATTCTTAAAAACTCTTATTCCTATATCTTCTTCGTGTTAGTTGAGATAAGCATTTGCACAAATTCTCTTATTGCTTATTTCCTTGTAGGTGCAAGGGAAATTTTAGGATACAGTAGGCTTTGAGCGACAGTCAAATCTTTAAAAGCCTTGAGATCCCGTTCTCTTCACATGCTTAACAAATAAAAAATGAAGAACGATGTTGCATTTCACGAAATTTTAAGTTTTCCAAACTTGACGAGGTTAGGAATATCTCCGAAATGGTTCACTCTACATAGACATAAATTGTGTGTTTTAACGAGATCTATATTTTTTTTTTTTTTGTATAAAACCATTTTGTCTATCTCTTACGCTTTACGAGTTATTCAAAAGTCATCTAGAGTAAACAGGGTTACATAGGCTATAGCCAGAAAATTCAAAATATACATTTCATTTGTCATAAAAAATATCTTAAACATATGACATTTTAATCAAAATCGTTAGAGCCATTTTCAAGAAAATAAAAATTTTCCACGTAAAGGGTAGTTTAGAGGGGGTATTTTCTCCAAGTTCTTCGTGTTGCATTCTTGAAGCACATTAAACTCAAATACCAACCTTGGCTTTTAACCGACTTTTCGTTGTTGAGTTATGCTGACTGACAGACAGACAGACAGAGAGAGAGAGAGAGAGAGATGCCTTTTATTAAAAGTGCTTTTTTTTTATTCAGGGGACCTCAAAACATATTTCCGGTGAAATCGCGACATCGAATTTTTGGGTGGAGTACAATACTTCCTCTACTTACCAGAAGAGAAAGTAAAAGGAAACCAACCGTGCAAACTAGGCGACTACCATTGTGACTACGCCACTAATAAAATGTATATTGTAAACAATTTCAATACACTTTTCATATAAATTATAACGTTTATTTTTGAGAATACTGAATAGAAACTTTTAATTGTCTTTAGTAGTATAAGGGAACTGCACATTAGCTATTGTATAACAAAACAAAGACAATAAACATGTTAATTTTATAGAAGTGCTTTTGTCAACTGAAGGTTTGGCTAGACTCAGTAATGTGGTGAGAGAGCGGTTTCTCACACAATGCCAATACGAGCCGTCTACGTCCTTCACTCATATTCGCTAGCGTTATTAACTCTCTTTGTGCTTTCCTAGCCAACTCTTGAGTTCAAAAGTATGCATTTGATCACGTCGCAAAAGACGTTTCACCAATGCGCCCTCCCCCCCCCCCCCCCTCCTCTCCGTTTACCTGCCATAGAAGGAAACCGGGAGAGGTGATAGAAGGGGTAAAGCACTTCACACTTCCAGCTCCCATCTTGCCGGCCCTGAATTCTAAGATGACATCATTCAAGCGTGGCTGACGTATGCAGTTTGTGCTTGTCGCGTGTACTCTGCAAACGACAGCTCTTTCCCATGCTTAACAAGTTGGCATACATAACCATGTGCACCTGGCGCTTACAAAGCAGAACTAGAACATGAAATTAGAATTATTTTCAAGTAAGCGCCACAATAGAATATTTTAACAAAATTTACCAAATTCATATACACATATTCATACATATTTCAAATTAGTAAACAATTTCAATTTACCACTTATATCAAATACATAATTAAAGATTTACAAATTTTCAAAATTGAAATAAAGTACTACAAATAAATAGTTTCAAATAAAATTATCTCTTTGTATCTTCTTTTTATAATATACACACATATATTTGAATTTCAAAATTCAAATATAATATGCCATGTTAACCCCCTTTTTATAATATGCATATAATTAATTAGGTTTACGCAAGTTCAAAATTCAAATATAAAATTTCACTCTTATCTTCCCTTTTTAAATATACATACATAATTTAACATTTCAAATTGCAAATAAAATATATCACAATATTTTTTAAATTAAAATGGTTTCCATCTTTACTAAAATACTCCGAAAAAAAACAAATTAAACAATATTTTCCATTTATATCCCTTTTTGTAATATACGTAAATATGTGACTAACCTCGGCGCGACAGCCCACGAAGGGCCAAGACCTACCGCCCAGCCGCTGCGTCCCCCGCTCTGCCCACTACAGGCGTCGTTTGTGAGGTGCAGCACTGGAGGGTGGGACGTGGTCAGCGCCCCGAGCCCTCGCGGCCAGTTATGCCGTCTTGTAGACCTGGGGCCGCTACTTCGCCATCAAGTAGCTCCTCAATTGGTCCCCGCGGGACCTAACGAGGCTGAGTGCACCCCATGCCAACATATGTGACTACAGAAAAAAATTTCTATAACTCACTATTTAAACAAATTTACTGTTATCCAATAAATAACCGGCATCCGGTTAAAATTAATACTAAATATTAGCTCTAACTTAACACTAAAGGCTGCCGGCCAACTGTACTGGCATCCAGCACAAAGTTTATCACTTAATATATTTCTGGTATCTTCTTTATATCCTTACACCTCTAACCTTTACTCCCAAGCTCATATTTCTTTACTTCCCTACTCGAACCCACGTTTTCTTCCTTCCTTAAATCACACTAGGGAACGTGGGTTTTGTACCCAAAACAAAATAGGCTAATTCTTATGCAAAATGACTCGCTGGTTCCAAAAATGCGTCTTAAAATGCTGTATCACGTCTTTAAAGAATTCTTATTCTTATTACTTTATAAAAATTTACAGAAATGAGGTATGATACCAGCTCATATTAACTTAATTTAAAATAATAGCCGTTTTATTATTAAATAATCTTATTATACCTGTAAAGAAAATGCACATGATTCGAAATAACCAGAAACATTTTATATCACGTAAGATTTATCAGTAAATATAATTTTAGACTCTATTATAGAAATCGTATTTAAACGGGTACACCCAACTAAAATTAGAATTAAGTTGCTATAAAATTACTGCTACAGAACTTCATAAGTTATCATAAAGACCTGAATACGTCTTACTCTGTTTTCTATAATGGAAAAGATTCCTATCTTGAGAATTAATCGATTTATGGCCCTCAGGTCCACAGCCAACTCTCCTTTATCACGCTCCTCTCCTTGTCTTTCATTTCATTGGGTGTCATCTTGAGTACTGGGTGGTCTGTTTTTTATTACTTTCTCTACAGGTAAGTAGAAGGAAGTATTGTAGTCCACCCAAAAATTCGATGTCGAGATTTCACCGGAAATATATGGTTTGAGACCCCCGGAATCCTAAAAACCGAATTTTACAAAAAGGTCTCATTTCTGTGTGTGTGTGTGTGTGTGTGAGAGAGAGAGAGAGAGAGAGAGAGAGAGAGAGTGTGTCAGTCTGTGGACAGCATAACTCAAAAACGAAAAGTCGGTTAAAAACCAAATTTGGTGTTTAAGTTTAATGTCTTTCAAGGATGACACTAAGATTTTGAAGAAAATACCCCCACCCTAAACTACCCTTTACATGGAAAATTATTCGAAAATTTTTATTTTCTTGAAAATGACTAACGATTTTGATTAAAATGTCATAGGTTTAAAATATTTGTATTACAAAGGAAACGTATATTTTGAATTTTCTGGGTATAGCTTATGTAGTGCTGTTTACTCTGGAAGAATTTTGAATAACTCGTAAACCGTAAAAGATAGACAAATTCTTAAATATACAAAACTGTAGATCTCACTAAAACACACAATTTATGTCTGAATAAATGCTTTGGTAAAGTGAACCATTTCAGAGATATTCCTTGATATTTGTGTCAGTTTCGGAAAACTTAAAACTTTTGTGAAATGGAACATCGTTGTTCATTTTTTTAAACGTGAAGCATGCAAAGAGAACGGAATCTCAATGATGTAAAAGATTTACTATCATTCACAGCCTACTGTATTCTAATATTGGCCTTTCACATACAAGGATAATAAGATAATTTCTAGAAATGTTTATATCAACTACATGAAGAAGATGTAGGTATAAGAGTTTCTAAGAATGGCCAGTACAAGAGTAGAGGAAATGATGTGAGTGCAACACATCAGATTTGCTGTGTTATTTTGTATTGAATTGTTCTTTCAGTGCATCTTTAGCTGTGAAACTGTAATGTAGTTAATTCGCGGTGCTAAAGAAAGGTTACAGATATGGATAAGAGCAGGTGTAGGAAATGTACTAATGATCCAAATAACTTTTGTTATGTGAATGGACAATTCGCCCCTAAATCGCAGCAAAAAATGTAACAAGTATTACTAAAACAGCACATTCGTTACACTTTGGTTCTGTCCTAGGCGATGAAGATAGTGAATTTGCTCCCATGTTTGCTGCATATCGTGCAAAACTGGTCTTAGTCAGTTGCTAGATGGTAAACGGAAACCTTTGCCGTTCGCAGTGCCTACGGTGTCTAGAGAACAATCTAACCATTTTAATGACTCTTATTTTAGTAATACAAAGATTACAGATGTCTCTAGAAAAAAACTTAGTTGAGTGTCAAATATCCTAGTGTTCTATTAGTAATAAGACCAATTGCTCACAGTGAAGATCTTCCGGTGCCTGATCCTCCAGAAGCATGGGTTGAAGAACAAGATGGATCAAGTTGAAATCATGAAGTAGATGACAGTGAACCCTCGACATCCCAAGTCCCTATATATCAACGTGAATGAAGTGAAGACAGACATTTTGTTTCTCAAAAAGAGCTAAGCGATCTCATTCGTGATTGGAAACTGTGTAAAAAGAGTCAGAATTACTTGTTTCCAGACCACAGGAGTGGAATTTCCTGGCAAATGAGGCTAACATAATATTTCACCGATCTCAACACAAACAGTATTCACAGAATTCCACAGCGAAAGACAACATCTGTTTCTTCGTTAATGTTAATGTTTAATGAAGGAATGAGGTATAGAGCATTATGTCAAAGACTGGCGCCTCTCTATTGACTCTTCTAAATACAGCTTAAAAGCATTGTTGCTACATAATGTCAATTTACTACCACCAATAACTTTATTTCATGCCATAGGGATAAAGGAGACATACGATTCCATGTCCATACTTCTAGATGCCATTATTTATCAAAACCATGGCTGAATTTTGTAGTGACCTCAAGATGTTGCATTGCTAATGGGACTGCAGCGAAGCTTCACAAATTATTGTTGTTTTATGTACTTATGGGACAATAGGGCAAATGAAGAGCATTTTATAGTGAACGAGTGGGGAAAAGGGAAAACTATACACCTGGAGAAAGTATGTGCCTCTAATAGACCCAAACAAAGTTCTTCTTCCCCCACTTCACATAAAGCTCGGGTAAATGAAACATTTTGTTAAAGGTTTCGACAAAACTGCTAGTGCGTTTCACTATTTAAGAGGTATCTTTCCCAAAATACATGTGTCTAAATTAAATGAAGGCATGTTTGTCGGTTCTCAAATTAGACTACTTTTAAAGACAGTGTTTTTAAATCTAAACTTAGATGTGTTGAACTGACAACATTGAACTCATATAAATCAGTGGTGAAAGACTTCCTGGGCAATAAGAAAGAAGAAAATTATGAAACTTCAGTCTCAGAACTATTAAAGAGCTACAAAGAAATGGGTTGCCGAATGTCACTTAAAATCTACTCTTTACACTGTCACCTTTCTAGTTTCCCTTCAAACCTAGGAGCTGTAATTCACGAGCCAGGTGAACGTTTTCACCAGGACATTTCTGAGACGGAAAGACGTAACCAGAGTCACTGGGATTCAGTCATGTTGGGAGAATTCCTATAAATTTTCATAACAGATAATAATACCTAGAAAACGTCACGTGAAATAGCATTTTAAGGTGCATTTTTGGAATCAGCTGATCAGTTTCCATAAGAATTGGCCTATTTTGTTTCGGGTATATGAAAAACAAATTTGATCACTAGTGTCATTAATTACAAAACTTCCCAAATTATTATCTCCATCTGGGATTTCAAACCTCTCTCTCAATCACTTCCCAAATTGATACTCGCATTTTAATTTTCACTTCACCTACACCGCCACATAATTGTAATTCCTTATAGTATAACCGGGAAACTACAACAAAACGTAGACCATGACTTACTTTAGGAAATATGCAGAGCTCATTAAAGTAGATATGTTTTAGAAATATTCCATGTTGCAAGGTGAGTGCATCATCTGGCGCACATATGTAGTAACAATTATTTCCTTTCTTCATGAGCTCGTTAGTTAACACGAACAAACATTTGAATGTAACATGAATAGAGAAATCACGTTGTGTATGAATAGTGCAGGAGATGGTAGAGTCACAGCCTATAATAAGATTTGACACAGAAAGCTTTTCAAGCCCATAAGATCCCATTTGCGCTGCCCTTGCTCCCTTATTTGAATTTGTCATTGACAGGGAATATTGTGTCAAAGTATCACATCAATATTTTTATTTTACGTTTAATATTAAAGGCCGTCTAACTGTCAGCAGGATCACACAGTTTTGCTAATCAATTTCTGACTTCAGAACTGTACCACATAAGGACCGGATTCACCAACCAATGTTAAGTTTTAACACAATGTTAAACTTATTTAACACAGAGTTAACTCAAATTCTGTTTCATCGAGCAATGTTAGTTTTAACACAATGTTAAACTCGATGTTACCTTCATATTGACATGCCCCTGGAATAAGGGAACCTGGGACTGAAAAATAACCGAAAAATTATCAAATGGACGATTTTTAGATTTATGCACACAAATATTCCCCAAACCTTCCGTTATCGGTTGACAGTGAAACCTTTTAGATTCCGCCACTTTTAAAGGTTTTAAATTCCATGTGTGCTACATTCAAACACTCCCTCTTCTGCTTAAATTGTCGGCATTATTTGAACAAAGTATGGGCCAAAAAGGGTTCAAAACAACCAAATTCAGCGGAAAGAACTGGATAAGGTATGAATGTGAGGAGAGAGAGAGAGAGAGAGAGAGAGAGAGAGAGAGAGAGAGAGAGAGAGGGGGGGGGGAGACTAGACAAAAGAGGGAAGTTGGACAAACAGGTAATATGATGCATCTCTGTAGAACAATTGGTTTTTCCCAACTTTACATTTTGTAAGACACTATGTGTTCCATGCGCATTAAATTTTGTTCTGTGCTCCTACAATTTTTTCCAGCACTTGCTCCATTTATGTAACTTCAACCTCAGTGTTTGGCTTCAAAATCTGATATTTTTTTAGTTTAATTTCTTTAAAAGTGAATAGTTGTTCTTCCTGTCGAAGATTGTTGGTGTTTTTTGGGCAACTAGAGTTTACATAAGTAATAAAACTGTTGCGTTATTTTAATTTTCGATGCGAATGGAATATTTTAATATTAATGTATTTCCACATTGTGAATAAATTAAATAATTAACTCCCTCAAAACTATAAAAGAGATCGTGCTGGAAGTTTGTGTGGTAGTTTATAATTTAAACACACTTAAGTGTGCAAAGTGTTCGGTTCCTACCCATAACAATATAGAACATTCCAAATTCAGTCCCAGAGTCCCGTCCCTTAAGGAGAGTGTGTGCAGCAAATGAAGCTGTTTGTGTTTGTACTGTACTTAAAGATGACAGACGTGTCTAATGGAAGAATAGAAGTGCGTCCTTGTCTCGTATGTACAGGGAACGGTTAGATTCTTTGAGTCTTTGCGCACAAGTACAGTCACTTAAACATAACTTGTAAGTGGAGAAGCTCCCTTCAACATCCGTTAAGCTTGTTTATTATAACGGACATCAATTCCAATTACTGGCTTGTACTGTAGAAGTATGTCTCTCATATTATAGATCAGAGCAGATCCGCTATCTTTTTAAGACTCTTCCACTAATACGAGACTTGGTTGAAGGCAACCAATCCTGTGCTTAAGAATTAGAAATTTCAACTAATGACATCCTTTATTCGCGAAAAATGTATCAAATTTTATTATCACTCCGCTGAATTTTAATTATCACCCCCTCTGCTTTTCTTATGTTATGATCAGGTTAGAGAATCTACTCGCACTGTCCTACAGATGCGCAACAGCATACTTAATTCCACGCAACAAAGCTGCTAGGTTTAAATGTTAAAAGTGGGTGACTCTCGCTTAGGTGAAGCATCTAATGCTGAGATAGATGAAATAATTCGAAGAGGGAAACCTCGGAACACAGAATACAACAGGAAAAATGTGCGCAAGCAGGAAACTAGTTCAGCGGCTTTTAATCTTGTAGGCCATGCCAATGGACGCTCATGTATGTCTGCTTGATTTTTACTTTCTCTACTACGTACAGTAAGTAGGGAAAGTGTTGCATTCGACTCAAAATTTCAATGTCGAGATTTCACCGGAAATGTATGTTTTGAGGTCCCTTGAATCCAAAAAAGTAGTTTTAGAAAAAGAAGCGTGTGCGTGTGTTTGTATGCGTGTGTACATCTGCCCTTGAACAACATAACTCAAAAACGAAAAGTCGGCTAAAAACCAAGATTTGTATTTAAGTGTAATATCTTTCAAGGAAGCGTCACGAAGATTTTGAAGAGAATTCCTCCACCCTAAAGTACCCTTTACATGGAAACTTACTTAAATATCTTAATTTTCTCAAAAATGGATCTAACGATTTTGATTAAAAATACCATAAGTTTAGGATATCTTATGGCAAACGAAATGTATATTTTTAATTTCCTGGGTATAGCTCATGTAGCCGTGTTTGCTCTTGATGACCTTTGCATAACTGGTAAACCGCAAGAGATTGAGCGAATCTTACTATACAAAAATGTAGATCTCGTTAAAAACACAAGTTAAATTAAATGCATTTTTTTTGTAGAATGAACTATTTTGGAGATATTCCTTGATATTCTTGTGGGTTTTGCAATAGTTTAGATTTTTTCAAATGGAAGGTCGTTATTCACCTTTTTATCTCTCGGCCGCGCAGAGAATACATATTCCAAAGCTTTAAAAATTTGACTCTCGCACAAAGCCTACTGTCTTGCCATATTCCTCTTGCACCTACAAAGAAATAAGCAATAAGATAATTTCTGCAGATGTTTATCTCAACTAACATGAAGAAGATGGACGAACTAGTTAGTACAAGAGTAGAGAAAGTCATGAGAGTGCAACGCAGATTTATTTTTTTCAGAAGTCAGTAATTACAATACAGCGTTTAAATAACATTTTATAGGCTACATCATCCTTTAATTTATAAAATAAGCTTAACTGTCGCATTGTCAAGGGGAGGGGGGTGGCTAAGTTTTGCCCAACTTCTGTAATTCTTTAAATTCTGTGTTTTAATTGTTTGTTTAAAGGCGCGCAGTTAAAATGTGATTGTCAGTCACTGTTTCTGTGACTGAACTGCGTGTTTGTTTCAGTTTTCATTGTTGCTCTTTTTGAGAAACAATTAAATGTCAAGGTGGTCATAATGTACTGCACTGTTGGTATAATGTGATTCATGTAAACAACTAAAACAGGAATAGTTAAACAATGTTAAATATTACCTTTATAAACATGACAAGATAGCAATGCGTGTTGGAATGCTGAAACACTATCATCACTACTCTAGCAAAATACAACAAACTGGATACAGATATTTGCCTTTACCAGCGAATGTTTCAGAAATCTGTGAAATACCTACATCAAAACTTCATTCTATACATACTCATGGAGCGAAAGGAAATGGTAGTAACAGTTGTGCTGTGGTATACCCTGAGCTTACAATTTGCTTTAGAAAAACAAGTGCAACAGCCCATGAAGGGCCAAGACTTGCCACCCAGCCGCTGCGTCCCCCACCTCAGTCCACTACAGACGTCATTGGTGGAGTGCAGTACTGGAGAGTGGAACGTGGTCAGCGCTTCGAGCCCTCCTAGCCAGTTATGTGGCCTTTGCGACCGGGGGCCGCTATTTCTATATCAAGTAGCTCCTCAATTGATCCTCCCGGACCTAACGAGGCTGAGTGCACCCCGTGCCCGAACTCCAAGCGGGGGAAAAATTCCCATGCTGATACGGGGATCGAACCCGGGTCCTCCGCGCCAGACAATACAGTTTTATTTCCTATAGTCCTCCGAATTACCTTACTATGAAAACTAAACTTCATTGTTACATTATATTCACGGATTCCATGATTGCAATTCTTGCTCTTCAACAAGTGGCATCTAAAAACTCTTTAGTGCGGACAATTTTCCTGCTGCTGTATAGTAAGATTAAATGACGTAATGAATGTGTGATAGTATCTCATGTTGGCATATCTGGAAACGAGAAAGCTGATAAAGAAGCAGCTTGCCGCTGAATACAAGGTTCCCCATCAGGACTTCCAAACTTTCCTGAAATATGAAATATCTCACTAGTGGAAGTTACACTGGAATTCTACATCCAGAAGTAAATTAAACACCGTAATCTGCAATAGTAGCTTGAATTGCCCAGTAAATTATCTAATTCATCGGGACCAGATACTTGTCACATTCCTACCTCCTTGCAAAGGATGCCCAGCCTAGATGCAAGCACTGGCACATAGTTCCAGAGTGTCCTTTCTTCAGTGCGGCGTCCCTGAGTGTCCTTGACACTGTGTGCCATGGTATAGTCAAGTTTATAAAAGCAGTTAATTTAAATTCTGTTATGTAAACAATGTTTTAACACTTTTAAGTAATGATAATTTAAAATGTATTGTACTCAATATAACTTTTGTTTAAGCGACAATAATAAATTAAAACAAATAAGATGTACTATCCAATTTCAAAATAAATTGGTTTTAAAACCTGCTGTGATAATTTGTTACCAGTGTTGATCACCTCCGTTGGTAGTACAAGTTCGGAATAAGGATTTGCATAATATCTAATGTGATTCATGTAAAAAGGTAATAGTTAAACAGTACTAAATAATAGTTTTATACACACGAAAAGATATAACACCCTATTTTAAATTAAATTGGTTTTAAAAATTGCTCAGACCTGGTGGTGTACACTGGAGGGGTACTCCCACCCCCCTCGTTGGTAATGTAAGTTATAGAATAAGGCTTGTTTAATAACTGCAACTTGTGATAGTCAAATTGTTTAGATAAATGTTCCCGTTTGTTAGTGACTGGGGAAGAGTGGAGTAGCGTGACTATTGGGATCGGGAATATAACCCAACGAATATTGCAAAATTCCCTAAAATATGACCCAATTTAAACAGAATTGTCCTTCGCAGTGTTCATCTGTTATAATTTTCTGAAAGAAATACTCAATAAGACTGAGAACACGATACAAAAGAGAATACCTTTTCTGCCGGAACTTCCATCTGTAAATCAAATAAACTTCTCTTCAATATTTCCGTCAGCATTTAGTAACGAACGGTACAGAGTTGTTCTTCACTATTAATATCACAAGTTTCACCTAGTATCGCTGACACAAACCAGGCATGAGAAATTGCTTTCTTAATCCCATATGTCTTGAAGAAACTCACACTTGAAATTTAGTCATTCAGGTGAAGTTGCACGAAAAACAGTCGAGTTTTCCAAGTGCACTTCAGAGAGACGTCATATATCGCTAATTCATTTAAATATACAATATAATTGCCTCTGAAGATCCTTCATTCCCACTGTGACCATGAAGAGCAAGTGCCTGTTTTCACAGAATACATACAGCGCGTGCAAAATGAGGAGGTAAAGTTCTGTTCTTTTTCACTTCATTGTTATGTTGTTTAACTGAGAGTTTATGCTGATTATTCAATGAAAATTCTATTCTTGGAGTTATCCCGAACATTTCTGGTTGTTTTTCCCATATTATGAGATTACAAAACTAACTGTGTTGTATGACTACCTTATAAATGCTATTTAAATCTTCATAGCCACTAGAATTCAAAACTTACTTTTCCTAAGGAAAAAAAAGATAAACAAAATATTTGTTTAAAGCGTTACGACACAGCCAGGACTCACTTTCATAAACTTTGATGTTGAAATGCCTTATATATGTTTTAAAGTTCGTTGGAATACTGAATGCGCTCTTTGGAGGGTCTGCATTAGCTTGATATTGCCTTTTTAGAGAAAGTTTAATCTTTGTTTGTCAATCACACAAAAGTTTATCTTGATTTTCGTTGAAACAACGGCACGGAAAATCAGTTTTGCTTTTACTATTCTGACTCTGATTCATTTCGTGACCTCTCGGATGTGATTGCCTTTGTCACATACCTTCATCCCAAAATCCGCGCGTATCTTAACCTACATTTTGCTTTGATAGTAAGTAACCAAGTGTCCAAACCATATTCAAATGCCCACAACTGAAAAGCACATATACAAGAAGCAAAACAAATCCAGAATTACTCTCTATTCACGACTATCAATACAATAATATTAGCGCAATTCTCAACATGAGATGTGGTTTTAGATACCACATACCTTGGCTCAGGTGCACAATACCAGCTTCCTCCAGCTGACGACAGTTGACCTTGACACAATCTTTGTTTCCAAACATACTGCTGCAAATTGGCGCGTAATGTGTAGGAAAGCTTGATTTTTAACCATTATGTACAATAACATTATAATGAACACCAATCTGGCAACCAGTTTAAGGGTATATAATACATCTCTCACATCCATTGACGAAGCGGCGCTGGGACGAGTTTCCTCCGGGTTCTCCGGTTTCCCCCACCATCTCATTCCACCGGTACTCCATCTTCATTCCATGTATCATCAGTGTCACCGTCTGCGGTGCCGCATGTAGTAAAAGTGAGCGTTACACTTACAAAAAGAAACATCCATTGATGCTACGCCCCTACTGGAAAATTTAAGAAGAATTACACAATCTCTAGTGGCGTTACTTATGAACTCTACTAAATGTTGATGGCAGTTCTTTGCCGCAGGTTATGGTGTTATGCTGGAATGTTTTCTCAACAAGACTGACAGCGGCTTCCATTTCCATGTCTGAGGATTCCAACTGTGTTTTATTGCCTTGTTCCAACAAGGATCATTTTCCTCTATATATAGCTTGTTTTAAAAGAAATCGCTCAAGTTAAAAACAATTGCACTACTGTCTTCAGCATCCGGAGCAGTAATTACATTTACCCGCCCATGGTCCCTCAGCCACTACGTCAGTAAAAACAGCGATATCTGAAGCAGGAGTCACGCTTGCGATAATGGTGCCAAACTTGGAATATGTATCCGCGCTAAATTAAAGCAATGAACTCGCTCAATATAGCACAATTTAAAGCTATTTTCAGTTCATGGAGTATATATAGCTTATAAAACGTAAACGATGTTTTCAACTACTCCTCCCACTGATAATTTTCTGTCTTTTCTATGTTTTTCAAAAACCCTCTTTTGATCAAAAATGATATATCCTCGAGTGTTATATCGTGCAATTCCTGTAAGAATAAGGCACCTATTACATCTCTTTAACTATTCATTTTACGTTTTCTATAGGAACAAGATGGTCCTTCTAAAACGGAATATATTGCTGCTATAGAATCAGAAGATAGACGTACTGTTACACTCTATTGGTACAAGAGTAGAGAAAGTGCAACACAACACTTTTCTATTTAAAGCGGGCCATATTGGTGCTATAGATTTGGATTTGGTTTAAGGGCGCTCAACTTCAAGGTCATCAGCGCCCTAGGTGCTATAGAATCAGAACATGGACGTACTGTTACACTCTATTGGTACAAGAGTAGAGAAAGTGCAACACATCACTTTTCTTTCTAAAACGGGCCATATTGCTGCTATAGAATCAGAAGATAGACGTACTATTACACTCTATTGGTACAAGAGTATAGAAAGTGCAACACATCACTTTTCTATCTAAAAGGGGCCATATTTCTGCTATAGAATCAGAAGATAGACGTATTGTTACACTCTATTGGTACAAGAGTATAGAAAGTGCAACACATCACTTTTCTATCTATAAGGGGCCATATTTCTGCTATAGAATCAGAAGATAGACGTATTGTTACACTCTATTGGTACAAGAGTATAGAAAGTGCAACACATCAGTTTTCTATCTAAAACGGGCCACATTGCTGCTATAGAATCAGAAGATAGACGTACCGTTACACTCTAGTTGTACACAAATGTGTGTTAATTGTGAAAAGCTCCCAAGAGGAAAAACAGCTAGATTATGACAACGCATATAATAAAGATAACAACTGAGTATCTGGATGACCTAAAGGTCAGCATCGTGGATCCTGACCTAGCAACTTGTGATTATGTTTCAAGAAATTAAAGATAAAGTGTTTGAATCACATGTCGTCATGAGATGAAGCGGAGCGTGTAATGATGTTAAACGGGAATATAGGGCGTTTCAAAATTAATGTAGAGGCTTTAAGGCTTTGTAGTGTCAATTGGATTTAAGTTATGGTTATATAAATCATACATAAAATGAAGTAGAACTCAAGGAGTGTTTCCTACATGCTCAATGTGCTCATTGGTCACACAGCACACATCCAGTTGACAAGCGAGTTCTTCCCAAACCTTGACCGGCGTGCCTGGAGCAAAGGTTGCAACAGCTACTTGAATCTTAATGCTTAATTCAGGTACATCGGCTGGTAGCGGGGGAACTACACACGATCCTTTAGGAACCATCGCATGGCGTCAGATTGGCTGAACGTGTAGCCCATGCGAAACAAGATCTGTCATCTGGGCCTTTGTGGCCATTCCAGCGGTTGTGTGCAATGTCATTTAACCAATTGCATACTCAGTGATTCTAGTGAGGGATTGCACTAGTTTTCCGCCAAATAAAGTTGTCTAGTTCAGCTTCTTCCAGTTGAGGAAGATACGCTTGTTGTAGTGCATATAGGTAAGAAACAATAGTTACAGTTGCTTCACCGAAAACGAAAGGCACCATTTTCTTGCCAAATAAAAATTCTCATTCAGTTTCTTCCAATTGAGGAAATGCACACAAGAAAACTGTTTAACTTGCTCTTCCATGTGATATATGATTTATAATTGCAGGTTAAATGTAATAAATACTAGAAAGTCCTAAAACCCCTACATTCATTTTGAAATACCTTTGTTTAGAAAAGCAATTAAATATTTTAAATTTTTAAAGCTTATTCTTGCGTAATTTTCCAAACAAGTTTAGTGCAACCCTTGTATAAGAAAATATTTCTACAAACGTTTTTATGTCGACCAGTATGAAGTAGATATAGGAACAAGCGTTTTAAAGAATACTTGATATAAGAGTGAGCAGAGAAAGTTATGTGAGTTCAACACATCAGATTGTTTTAGGAATAGTTTGAGGAAGAGACGTTTTTAGCAAGCGTGTATGTAGGTTATCTAGAAAGCCATATGCGTTCACCATGAACGAGTCTAGAACGCATGACTAACTCTAAGGCAAACACAAGTCATTGCATTGCTGTATAAAAAAAAAAAAAAAGGAAACTTACAATGTCCGTATGCAGCTACTGTTCAACTGCAAGGCGTTGTCTGTTTGGGAGCAGTCTAGAACAGGGATGTCCAACATTCTCTCTTTGGAGAACCTTACGTAATGAGCAGTTTTGCCCCACTCCACTCCTTCAGTTGAAGAGACAGTCAGTCAGTATCTAGTGACGGTCACAAACAGGTGATTCCATGGCCGTCTCTTTGTCATACCTTGCATTTTCTGGAAATGTTCTCAGAAGACCTCTTCATTATGAATGAATTTTGTATAAATGGTAAATAGTAAGAGGCATACAAAAGCTTACTAAATACAAAATATGGATCTGGTTATAGCACACAATTTATGTCACATACATGCTTTGTTTTCTTTTTGAGTGAACCATTTCCAAGATATTCTCTTGAATTGTTTTGAGTACTTACACATTTTTCAAACAGGAATGTTATTCGTTCTTATTATCTCTTGGGATTTCAAATACATCGCATAGGAACCAGCTATTAAAACCCTTCACTATCGCTTAAAGCTTACTATATTCCCATATTCCCTTTGTACCTACAAGGAAATAACCAAAAGATAATTTGTGCAAAAGTGTATCTCAACTAACACGAAGAAGATACAGGAGAATTGTTATTACAAGAGTAGAGAAAGTCATGTGAGTGCAACACATCAGAGTTTTCTTTAGTAAGCTTTTTTCTGTCTCTCACTGTTCGTTTGTGCAAAAAGCAACCGGAATGAAGAGGTCACCAGGAGGACATTCGCAAAAGATTCAATGTATGATTTAGAAACGACCACTGAATCGCCTGTTTTTGTCCGTCACTGGACACTGACTGTCTCTCCGACTTATAGAGTGGAGGGACGTATAACGGCCCATTACGTCAGGTTCTCCAAAGTAAGAAGGTTGGACATCGCTAGAGTAGATAGATGGGAGAACCGACACATTACGTTACTTCACCTACATCGCAGTTTTAACCCCGTCCACTCTCCTACACACAGTTAGCTACCAGGCCACACACCCCGCTGTTGTCTATCTGCCTCTGAGAACCGGCTAGTCCATCAAATTGTGTCAGTGACGGAATCATGCCGCATAACAAGTTAAAAAGATACTTCAAAGCCGAATGAAAACATAAGTACTTCTATGTTCCTAGAAAAAAAGGATGTGTTACACTCACTATTCTAACAAACTCTTATTCCTGAATCTTCTTCACGTTAGTCGAGATAAACATTCGCAGAAATTACCTTATTGCTAATTTTCTTCTAAGTATAAGAAGAATATAGTAGGCTTTGAGCCATTGTCAAATGTTTTAAAGATGGTCGCTATATGAAGGTTTTCAAATTTCGTTCAAGAGATAAAAAAGTGAATACCGACCTTCCATTTGAGAAAAGCTTAATTATTGCAAAACTCACACAAACAACAAGGAATATCTCCGAAATGGTTGACTCCACAGGAAAATACATTTGGACAGAGGTTGTATGTTTTAAAGAGATACATTTTACTTTCTTTACTGATAAGAAGATGAAGTATTGTATTCCCCCCAAATTTCAATGTCGAGATTTTACTGGAAATATATGTTTTGAGGTTCCCTGAATTAAAAGAAAAGCATTTTTGGAATAAGATCCGTGTGTGTGTGTGTCTGTCAGTCTGTGGACAGCATAAATAAAAAACGAAGTGGATTGAAAACCAAAGTTGGTATTTAAGTTTAATGTTTTTCAAGGATGCGAGACGAAGATTTTTGAAGAAAATAGCCTCACCCTAAACTACCCTTTACATGGTAACTTTTTCAAAAATTTTGATTTCTTTGAAAATGGCTCTAACGATTTTGATTAAAATGTCATATGTTTGAGGTATTTTATAACAAATGAAATGTATATCTTGAATTTTCTGGCTATAGCCCATGAAGTCTTATTTACTCTGGATGACATTTACAAAAGTGGTAAACTGTAAGAGATACACCAAATTTTACGATACAAAAAATGTAGATCTTGCTAAAGCACACAATTTATGTCCCAATTAATCTTTTTGTAAAGTGAACCATTTCGGAGATATTCATTGTTATTTGTGTAACTTTTGGAGAACTTATACTTCTGTTAAATGGAGCATGGTTATTCATTTTTTATGTGTTAACCGTGCAGACATAACGGAATTTGAAAGATTTAAAAGATTTCACTATCGCATTGAGCTTTTCAGTTCCAATTCTACTTCTCACTATTCAGTGCCCTTAAGACGACAAGTGAGAACTTGAAGGAGCTTTAGCCCTCCCACCATTTCCAGATCACACTGGCATTTTAATTACAGATAGAAATAACGATACTCTACAACAAAATGTTAGTTGCTCTGAATAACATGCCAAACTACTTTAATGTTCAATAAGTTTCTTGTAAGCAGAGAAAACTATTCCCCTAAGTTCCAACATTTCATGTATTGAGAGGCCCATTTTGTTTCTTAATGATCTGGCAGTGCTCTGAAGAATTGCTGAATTCAATTTTGATTTCTTGGGGTTTCTTTCTTTTTTCTGTTTCTTTTGCTTATGTTTGAAAGTACTGGTAAATATTTGGTAAATATTTTCTGCTTCCTTTTCTGTGTGACATCAGGCTTCAATTTTCTTATAAGGATCTTTATCTCTCTGTCTATCCAGTATATTTGTTTTATATGGAGTATCTCTCCAGTCCTTTTGGTGGTGAATTTATTTGCTCATATTTGAACTTTTAATCTATTCTTAGAATCTTCAAGGACCTTCCCTGCCAGGATATCAATTGCGGGACAATTTTGACTCCGGGTGTATATTTTAAAACTGAAGAGTCCATATTATTTTATATATTTGCAATGGGACTGCACTGTTGTCATGGCAGCCACTCTGCACACCTCTTGGTTACTTGTATCCTTAAACATACTAAAATGATCAGCATAGGATTAAGGCCCCCCCCCACAACAGAGTGAGTGCCCACAACTCCATTACAGTTCTTGACTCTGAATCCAAGGTCAACATGTGGAATACATAAAAACCAAAACTCTATTCCCAAATAAAATTGGAATTACAATTGTAAATATGTACATACTTCCTGGACAGATACTAAATAATGAAGACCTAAATGCATTATCTCCAGAAGAAAAAAGATATATTAATACCAGGAGAATTCCATGAAAGGCATAAGTACTGGAATGAAGGATCAGAGAGTCAGTATGTGAATGTGCTACATAACTGCCTTTTGACCAACAATCTAGTACTAATTAATGAAGATAAAATACCAACATATAAATGTCGAGCTACAGGAACGTTAAGTACAATAGATCTCTGCTTCTGTTCTCCCAGCATCCATAAATACTTACACAGCTGGTCTGCAGGTGAGGATCTAAGAGTTCATTTCCCAACACATACATTATTCACTTTCGATAATAAGAGTAGTGACAACACTGATAATTACCCAGAACTAAATCCCAGAGTAACAACCCATGAAAGGTCCAGGCTTGCCGCACGGCCTCTGCATCCCCAACTCTACCCACTACAGGCGTCATGCGTGGGATTGCAGTACTGGAGGGTGGGACGTGGTCAGCGCCCTGAGCCCTACCGGTCAGTTATGCGGCCTTCACGACCTAGAATATACCCAGAACAAAGTGACAAATTAAAGCAGCAAACTGGGATGATTAAATCCGAAGTGTTGTCCTATAAGTTCAAGGAGCACCATTCCTTTCCTCAGATGTTATCAACAATTCAACGTTGGAAATTACAGAAACCATTCTGGTTTCAGCTAAACAAACTATTCCTGCTTTCAAGCAGAAACATGATACATCAATGCACATATGGTGGAGCAAACCATGAGAAACAGAATAACAATGCAAAAGGCTCAAAAAGTTTGGATGAAAGAAAGAACCAATGAAACCATGATAATTTATAACAAATTTAAGGAAAAATATAAACAGAATCTTCTTAACACAAAACGAGCAAGCTGGCAGCAGTTTGTAACTTTCTTAAATGTTAACACACCCTCTTCAACTATCTGAGATAGATTTGAAGCAGTAGAAGGTAAAGGATACAGTAAAATAAATGAACTCAGAAATGAAAATGGCAATATAATTATGGACAACCAGGAGAAATCAGAGCTACTAAATTGTCATTTTGCTAAGAAATCCAGTAAAACTTCATCATGGCCAACTAATTTAGATATACATGAACAATACCCAATATGTAATTTTGAATTGCCCTTATATCACAAAGATGAAGCTGCCATAACTTTCCCACAAGAACTTAACTTTGTAAGACCAACACAATGGGGCCACAAAATCCACAATGCCATGCTACAAAATGACCCTAAACAGTTTCAACCCCACTTCAGTAATATCTGGGAAACGGGAATATTTTCAGTTCCCTGGAAAACAGCAGTTATAATACAAATACCATCTATGCTGCCCCAGTTCAAACAGTTTTTATGTGCTGAGAGATATGAAAATGATCCACCAATGTCAAACAGACAAATTCAAACCCTGGATATTTCAAGCATAACACTTCAATGAGAAAAAAACAGACTTTTAACTTTTTAATAAATGTTCGGGAACACTTAGGTTGGTTCTGTGGGTAAAGAAATAACTGTGTTTTGTATTACTTGTAGCCAGTTTACCTATAAAACGGAAGGAAATAAAGAAATTATTAAAAATATACTTAAACTCCCAAAAACAAACAACAATGCAAGTCATATAGACTCATTTCATTAACATCTTGTGTATCTAAGCTGCTTGGAAAATGGTTTAGAGAAGGCCATCATGTAGACTTGAAAAGGACAATCCAGTTAGTCTTACCAGTATGACCTTCAGGTGGCACAGTTGGTGCTTCATTACATTTTATTGAGGAAATATATTTAGGAATGAGAAAAAAGGAAATGACCATTGCAGTGATAACAGACTTGGAAGCTGCATTTGACACAACACTTCACAATTCTGTTTTCACAACATGTGAAACTTGGAAATGAAGGTAAATGCTCAAGATCCTATTTTTAAGTTTTACTTGTAGAAACATTGAGACTTCTGTGAACAACCAATTGTCTAGCCTACAAAAAACCTGTAGTGGGATTCCACATGGGTCAGTGATTAGTCACACAATGCTTAATATAATACTTTTTTATTTACTCAACATACTACCTCAAAAAGCTAACATCAGTATACATATATGTTCATTAGTCATGACGTCCTCACATGGTCTACAACAACCCAATTAAAGTAGAAACCATGATGCAGGAAGTTTGTAATAGTATCAGTAATTGAGCACAGAAATGCAATTTAAATATTCCTAATAGAAAACTGGATGCACTTTATTCATTAGAAGATATGCATTACAAATTAGACACCAAAAACACTACAACAGCACACCCCAAGTTCTAGGAGTTAGCTTGGATGAGAAACTATTATACAAAAGTCACATCCAAACCATTGTTACACAACGTAACGGAAGATTCAAGTTATTAAAATTGCAGCTAGTGAAAAATAAGAGGCTGACATCATTACATTAAGATTGTTTTACATTACCTACATAAGGACAAAGGTAATATATGGCTGTGAAATATGGGGTAGTGCAGCAGGTATGCACTTACAAAAGATTAAACTTATTCAAAATGTAGCCTTGACGTTATGCCTACTCCAATAAGTCCCACGGAAATAGAACTAAATGTCATGCCTATTCATCTTTATATACAAAAACGAATTTGAATTCAATACCCAAGACTATATGTAGCTGCCTGGCATAAGCTTCCAATCAAATGTGGAGTTAGGTACAGTATAAAGCTGTATATACTTTAAAATCATGCACCTCTTCCCCTGGAACCCATTGTAATAGCAGCTTAAAAACTCTGAGTGAAATACCTCCATGGAAATGGTCCTCTCCAAAATCTAATCTAAGTTAGAATGTGTTTACAATAGGAAAGACCCAGAATACATGCTGCAGTTAAGAGCTTGGGATCAAATTGCCAACAATTATGAGGGATACCTGCATAATTATACTGATGGATCCTTAACCTTGAAAATAATACATGAACAGGATACTATTCCAGATGGAAAAGATGAATAATAATTACCATACACATCCTACTCTTGCCTGGACACAGAACTGCTATGATGGAACTCTCCAATATAATCTCACAAGCAAACAGCAACCAAGTTTTCATTTTCACTGACTCTCTAGCAGCAATATGTAGTATAAGTAAATATAAGCCAACATATTCTTATCAAACAGCACCAGCACAAGAAGACGTTAGACTTATTACAAAAGGGAAAAGAAATACAACAACGAATTCCTGGACACTGATATATCAGGCAAGAAGATAGCATATGAAATTGTCAAAAATGCTGCAACATTACAATATAGCACTTTCAAAACAGAGAACTACTACTGCTAATAAGACTGGTTAGCAACTCAATAATGTGGTTGACATCAGTAAATGAAACAAAACTTGCAAGAAAGAATCAAATTATGTAATATATACACACAGCATACAAAGGAGCATCCAGGATTTGCTTCAAGATCCAGAACAGGACAACTACAATAAGGAAGTACCTATAAGATTTTCACTTAGCAGAATCGCCTAATGTGCCCACTCTTTAAGATTCATAAATTTATGTTATACTGACATTGTCTAAATGGATACTGCGACTTCTATGTTAATAAATAAACAAACTGGTCATATCTAATTGCGGCATAAACTCCCTTACTTAAACAGTTATTGCTAAGCTCATTTTATTTAAAAATTATTGTTGCCTCTATGCATTTTGAACTAATTAAGACTAAAAGGTATTCTCATGAGCATTTAGAGAAGTCATGTTCTATTTACATAACTTTATCTACCAATTACAAGCAATACGCCTGATTCTTGTATCCACATTAATTTATTCTCAATATATCTTTGCTTAGGCATGAGTAAAGCTTAAAATGTGCTTCACTACAACGTATGGGAGATCTGTATTAAATATTAGTTTCTGGTAACAAGTTATTGCAATGGAAAAGGAAAACACGGGGAGAAAAAGCAACAATTGCAAGCTTTAATCATATTGATTACATCACACTTTCCATGGTGTATTTCAATAGGGAAGTGGGAGTGTAAAACTAAAAATCGAGACAGAGGTTCTCATAAAACTGCATTAACAGCATTTGCACAGTGAACAATAAACAGAAATGAACAAATAAAAACAGAAAACACAGTTTTACATTTCTTGCTAATATTACCATTGATGAACTTTAATGCAATTAATACAGAAAACAGATGCTAGGATAAGAATCGTGTACAATGAATGTATATATAAGCTAATTTAATGCATGCAATATTAAATACAATTTGTATATTGGAATGTGGGCCAATAAATCTGTTAAAAAAGAACATTGAATATGGAAATGTTTTACGTTAATACAAGTTTTATGTCAGAAAATACATATACTACATTGATGTGTACATTCTTTCTGTAGTAAGTTTATGTCAAACCTTTAAGATTTACTTGTGAGGCAAAAGTGTGCATCACTGAATTAAATAAAGGGTACTTCGTAGATTCATTACAGAAAAGAAATGTGCAAGCCATAAATTCACAGACACCAAAAACTAATAACAGATAAGAGGAGTCAGTCATTTCAAACATACGTGTCCTCCTTTGGAAGTGTAAAGGAACCAGTCCACTATTCTGAACTGGCACTTCGATGTTCTGGGATTATGCTTCTTGTTTGGAGTTCACATAGGAAAGATATAGCTTTAATCAGCCCTTCCTATTCAGCTTTCTTTCATAGCAGAATTATAGCTTGAGGACAACAAAAAGTGATGTGTAGGTTAATGTGCATGCAGGACTGAGAGCGCCAACATAAGGGATGCAGTCAAATTCTCTAGTTAGGCCTGATTTTAAGGACTTATAATACAGTAAAATTAAGATTACCCATTACTTAATTTTGCAATGTGAGCAAGTCTTACAGTCTGTCAAAATGAGTCTTGCAGTGTTTGAGAGTACGTCAATGGGCACATTAGTGAATGGGATACTGAATTAAGGAGTTGTACAACACCATAGTTCTAGAAGTTAGTTTGTGATAATGGTGAAGTGCGGTGAATTCAGTTACAGCATGGGACATAAGACAGTCATTTATACTGTTGCTACTTCCTGAAAATATTCTAATTAAAACTGAAGCTATATACTCCAGTATATAAAATGGGTGCAGAAGTAAGATTGCACTTAGCTGTCCAATTTCTCAAACCGCTGAGAAAACCAAATTGCACTATATTTTTTAAATATAGAGCCCTTGACTACCTTTTTCTTTCATCTTGAAGACTAGTAATATTTCCCAGGAAATTAAGAATTTTGCCCCAGATGATATTGCTGTGGCAGTGACACCACAACTTTTAATTGTTTCTGAAAGGAAAAAAATATATCAAAATGATATGTAAAACTAATTATACAAAATGCTCACATTTAAGAGCACCTTAATCTTTTAGTACCTTTGGAAACATTGCTAATTTTGATGACGAATCTGTACATAAAACCCCCTAACAAAGAACAAGATTAATAAATATGTATGACATTTAACTACATGATATCAAGCAATGAGATGCGTGCAATTATGCTTAGATGAGCCCAGGATCCATAGAGCTCAGTTACCCAAAATTCTCATTTTAGGAAAAGGAAAAACCAGAGAGAAACTTTATCATGTAATGTACCATAATCGAGATTCAAGCACAATATCTCTTGAATGAGAGGTACGCATGCTACTCCCACACAGTAGATGGATAATACTTTAAAAGCCATAAGCAGCCATAAGCTGGAAATGCTTCCTCGACACGGCTTCTCAGATGGCAGGCAGAAACCAGTTCTACCAAAGTAATGTGCTTCATCCAACACTACTTAATCTCATGAATTGAATAATGTTTTTTCAACTTTGATGAGGTCCTGAAGCTCTTATTACAAGTATTACACTTATGTGGCTTTCTTCCTTCATGGATCAAATAATGTGTTTTCAAACTTGACAGCTGAGTAAAGCTCTTATTGCAAGTTTTACATTGGTGTGGCCTCTTACCTTCATGAATCAAAGAATGTGTTTTCAAATCTCCCAACCTAACAAAGCTCTTATCGCAAGTTTTACATTTGTGTGGCTTCTTACCTACATGAATCAAATAATGTGTTCTCAAAGATGATGCCTGGGTAAAGCTCTTATCACAGGATTTACACTTGTGTGGCTTCTTACCTTCATGGATCAGATAATGTTTTTTCAAGTCTGACAACTGAGTAAACCTCTTTTCGCATATTTTACATTGGTGTGGCTTCCTACCTTCATGAATCAAAGAATGTCTTCTTAAACCTGACAGCTGAGTAAAGCTCTTATTGCAAGTTTTACATTGGTGTGGCCTCTTACCTTCATGAATCAAAGAATGCACTTTCAAATTCCCCAAATGAGTAAAGCTCTTATTGCAAGTTTTACATTGGTGTGGCCTCTTACCTTCATGAATCAAAGAATGTGTTTTCAAATCTCCCAACCTAACAAAGCTCTTATCGCAAGTTTTACATTTGTGTGGCTTCTTACCTACATGAATCAAATAATGTGTTCTCAAAGATGATGCCTGGGTAAAGCTCTTATCACAGGATTTACACTTGTGTGGCTTCTTACCTTCATGGATCAGATAATGTTTTTTCAAGTCTGACAACTGAGTAAACCTCTTTTCGCATATTTTACATTGGTGTGGCTTCCTACCTTCATGAATCAAAGAATGTCTTCTTAAACCTGACAGCTGAGTAAAGCTCTTATTGCAAGTTTTACATTGGTGTGGCCTCTTACCTTCATGAATCAAAGAATGCACTTTCAAATTCCCCAAATGAGTAAAGCTCTTATTGCAAGTTTTACATTGGTGTGGCCTCTTACCTTCATGAATCAAAGAATTGTCTAAATGGATACTGCGACTTCTATGTTAATAAATAAACAAACTGGTCATATCTAATTGCGGCATAAACTCCCTTACTTAAACAGTTATTGCTAAGCTCATTTTATTTAAAAATTATTGTTGCCTCTATGCATTTTGAACTAATTAAGACTAAAAGGTATTCTCATGAGCATTTAGAGAAGTCATGTTCTATTTACATAACTTTATCTACCAATTACAAGCAATACGCCTGATTCTTGTATCCACATTAATTTATTCTCAATATATCTTTGCTTAGGCATGAGTAAAGCTTAAAATGTGCTTCACTACAACGTATGGGAGATCTGTATTAAATATTAGTTTCTGGTAACAAGTTATTGCAATGGAAAAGGAAAACACGGGGAGAAAAAGCAACAATTGCAAGCTTTAATCATATTGATTACATCACACTTTCCATGGTGTATTTCAATAGGGAAGTGGGAGTGTAAAACTAAAAATCGAGACAGAGGTTCTCATAAAACTGCATTAACAGCATTTGCACAGTGAACAATAAACAGAAATGAACAAATAAAAACAGAAAACACAGTTTTACATTTCTTGCTAATATTACCATTGATGAACTTTAATGCAATTAATACAGAAAACAGATGCTAGGATAAGAATCGTGTACAATGAATGTATATATAAGCTAATTTAATGCATGCAATATTAAATACAATTTGTATATTGGAATGTGGGCCAATAAATCTGTTAAAAAAGAACATTGAATATGGAAATGTTTTACGTTAATACAAGTTTTATGTCAGAAAATACATATACTACATTGATGTGTACATTCTTTCTGTAGTAAGTTTATGTCAAACCTTTAAGATTTACTTGTGAGGCAAAAGTGTGCATCACTGAATTAAATAAAGGGTACTTCGTAGATTCATTACAGAAAAGAAATGTGCAAGCCATAAATTCACAGACACCAAAAACTAATAACAGATAAGAGGAGTCAGTCATTTCAAACATACGTGTCCTCCTTTGGAAGTGTAAAGGAACCAGTCCACTATTCTGAACTGGCACTTCGATGTTCTGGGATTATGCTTCTTGTTTGGAGTTCACATAGGAAAGATATAGCTTTAATCAGCCCTTCCTATTCAGCTTTCTTTCATAGCAGAATTATAGCTTGAGGACAACAAAAAGTGATGTGTAGGTTAATGTGCATGCAGGACTGAGAGCGCCAACATAAGGGATGCAGTCAAATTCTCTAGTTAGGCCTGATTTTAAGGACTTATAATACAGTAAAATTAAGATTACCCATTACTTAATTTTGCAATGTGAGCAAGTCTTACAGTCTGTCAAAATGAGTCTTGCAGTGTTTGAGAGTACGTCAATGGGCACATTAGTGAATGGGATACTGAATTAAGGAGTTGTACAACACCATAGTTCTAGAAGTTAGTTTGTGATAATGGTGAAGTGCGGTGAATTCAGTTACAGCATGGGACATAAGACAGTCATTTATACTGTTGCTACTTCCTGAAAATATTCTAATTAAAACTGAAGCTATATACTCCAGTATATAAAATGGGTGCAGAAGTAAGATTGCACTTAGCTTTCCAATTTCTCAAACCGCTGAGAAAACCAAATTGCACTATATTTTTTAAATATAGAGCCCTTGACTACCTTTTTCTTTCATCTTGAAGACTAGTAATATTTCCCAGGAAATTAAGAATTTTGCCCCAGATGATATTGCTGTGGCAGTGACACCACAACTTTTAATTGTTTCTGAAAGGAAAAAAATATATCAAAATGATATGTAAAACTAATTATACAAAATGCTCACATTTAAGAGCACCTTAATCTTTTAGTACCTTTGGAAACATTGCTAATTTTGATGACGAATCTGTACATAAAACCCCCTAACAAAGAACAAGATTAATAAATATGTATGACATTTAACTACATGATATCAAGCAATGAGATGCGTGCAATTATGCTTAGATGAGCCCAGGATCCATAGAGCTCAGTTACCCAAAATTCTCATTTTAGGAAAAGGAAAAACCAGAGAGAAACTTTATCATGTAATGTACCATAATCGAGATTCAAGCACAATATCTCTTGAATGAGAGGTACGCATGCTACTCCCACACAGTAGATGGATAATACTTTAAAAGCCATAAGCAGCCATAAGCTGGAAATGCTTCCTCGACACGGCTTCTCAGATGGCAGGCAGAAACCAGTTCTACCAAAGTAATGTGCTTCATCCAACACTACTTAATCTCATGAATTGAATAATGTTTTTTCAACTTTGATGAGGTCCTGAAGCTCTTATTACAAGTATTACACTTATGTGGCTTTCTTCCTTCATGGATCAAATAATGTGTTTTCAAACTTGACAGCTGAGTAAAGCTCTTATTGCAAGTTTTACATTGGTGTGGCCTCTTACCTTCATGAATCAAAGAATGTGTTTTCAAATCTCCCAACCTAACAAAGCTCTTATCGCAAGTTTTACATTTGTGTGGCTTCTTACCTACATGAATCAAATAATGTGTTCTCAAAGATGATGCCTGGGTAAAGCTCTTATCACAGGATTTACACTTGTGTGGCTTCTTACCTTCATGGATCAGATAATGTTTTTTCAAGTCTGACAACTGAGTAAACCTCTTTTCGCATATTTTACATTGGTGTGGCTTCCTACCTTCATGAATCAAAGAATGTCTTCTTAAACCTGACAGCTGAGTAAAGCTCTTATTGCAAGTTTTACATTGGTGTGGCCTCTTACCTTCATGAATCAAAGAATGCACTTTCAAATTCCCCAAATGAGTAAAGCTCTTATTGCAAGTTTTACATTGGTGTGGCCTCTTACCTTCATGAATCAAAGAATGTGTTTTCAAATCTCCCAACCTAACAAAGCTCTTATCGCAAGTTTTACATTTGTGTGGCTTCTTACCTACATGAATCAAATAATGTGTTCTCAAAGATGATGCCTGGGTAAAGCTCTTATCACAGGATTTACACTTGTGTGGCTTCTTACCTTCATGGATCAGATAATGTTTTTTCAAGTCTGACAACTGAGTAAACCTCTTTTCGCATATTTTACATTGGTGTGGCTTCCTACCTTCATGAATCAAAGAATGTCTTCTTAAACCTGACAGCTGAGTAAAGCTCTTATTGCAAGTTTTACATTGGTGTGGCCTCTTACCTTCATGAATCAAAGAATGCACTTTCAAATTCCCCAAATGAGTAAAGCTCTTATTGCAAGTTTTACATTGGTGTGGCCTCTTACCTTCATGAATCAAAGAATGTGTTTTCAAATCTCCCAACCTAACAAAGCTCTTATCGCAAGTTTTACATTTGTCTGGCTTCTTACCTACATGAATCAAATAATGTGTTCTCAAAGCTGATGCCTGGGTAAAGCTCTTATCACAGGATTTACACTTGTGTGGCTTCCTACTTTCGTGGATCAGATAATGTTTTTTCAAGTCTGATAACTGAGTAAACTTCTTTTCGCATATTTTACATTGGTGTGGCTTCCTACCTTCATGAATCAAAGAATGTCTTCTTAAACCTGACAGCTGAGTAAAGCTTTTATCGCAAGTTTTACATTTGTGTGGCTTCTTACCTTCATGAATCAAATAATGCGTGCTCAAAGATGATGACTGGGTAAAGCTCTTATCACAGGATTTACATTTGTGTGACTTCTTACCGTGATGAATTGAAAAATGAGTTTTCAAACATGCCAAGCAACTGTTGTCACTTGTTTCATATCTGTGTGGTCTTTTGCACTGATGAGTCAAAGTTCTTTGTTTCAAGTTTAAGGACCTTATGTACATGCCCTTTTGCTCAGTACATGTACTAGATTTTTCTGATGGAACATGTCGTTCTGCACTTGGAATTAGTCTGTCATCTCTTTTCTGATGTTCATATTCAGGATTGTCCTTCCAGGGACAGAAGCTTGTTCCTCTTCCTGAGACTTCAGCACCACCCAGTAGCGATTTACCACTGACAGCACTGGAAACTCCTTCTGCACATAATCTGAAATGTTGCACGATTTGCTGTTATTATGTAAGTGCAATAATTAGAGGACTAAATCTGAAACCACAATCTGTTTGCTATCAATAGGTACATGGTCAGGGACAAGTGACAACTACAGTTGTAAATTCTTATGCAATGCAACTATGTTGTTCATTAGAACTGAATCAACTATAATCCACATACCATTTCAAAAATATAAATGGAACACATTAATGGTAATAACAAATTTATGTATGTGACCTAACATACATACCTAACATAGTGACAACTATAGTTATAAATTCTTATGCAATGCAACTATGTTGTTCTTTAGTACTGAATCACCTATAATCCACATACCATTATATAAATATAAGTGAAACATATTAATGGTAATAACAAATTGATGTATGTGACCATACAAGCAATGTTTGTTACATGAGCTGAGACTTACAACTACTCAAAGCAGCCTTGAAAGCAACACCTATGTCGAGTACATTTGACAAGAAAATATATTTGTAACATAGTGTCTCAACAAGTCAGCAGGCAGTCCTTTGGACCGGAGGTTTCTCATGTCACAATTTAATTATGTTTCTGACATCACAAAAACAAAGAACAATAACAGCAGTTGTAAACTTTATACAGTAGATGAAGTTTGAATCAACAGGAAATCTCAGAAATAACTCATGACCAAAATGTATTTAACAAGTTGTCAATTTTATAATTTACATCGTTTATTCAAATTGAAGGGTGGTCATAGGCTTTTCAGACAAAACACAAATATGTTGTCGCTATTGGATTTTCTCCATTTTTCTACAGGCTTTCCAAAAATATCTACATGGCTGAACTGGAACACTTGTCATTAGTTTTTGAGACTCTGATACATTAGAGTAGGTGGTCTCTATTCATTACTGTCTGTGAGTCACTGCATACTATGAATGAAGATAATGATCTACAACAGGTAGGCAGACAGTCATGCAAATATAAAATACATTATTAGCTATGTCAACATACTTAACATAAAAAACTGATGTGTTGCACTCACATGATTTTCTCTACTCTTGTACTAATCATTCTTACAAACTCTTATTCGAATATCTTCATGTTAGTTGAGATAAACATTTGTACAAACTATCTTATTGCTTATTTCCTTAGGGGAATACTAAAATACAGTAGCCTTTGAGCGAGTCAAATCTTTTAAACCTTTGAGACCCTGTTCTCTTTGCATGCTTAACATATTAAAAACTGAATAATGATCTTGCTATTCACAAAAATTTAAGTTTTCCAAAACTGACACAAATAAGAATATCTCCAAAATGGTTCACTATACAGAAAATGTATTTCAATATAAATTGTTTTAGCGAGATCTAAATTATTTGTATAGTAAGACTTTGTCAATCTCTTAGTTTCTGAGTTATTCAAGTCACCCAGAGTAAAGAGAACTGCATAGGCTATAGCCTTAAAATTCAAAATATACATTTCATTTGTCCTAAAAATATATCTTCATCAAAATGGTTAGAACCATTTTCAAGAAAATCAACATTTTCAAAAAATTCTCCATGTAAATGGTAGTTTAGGGGTTGGTTATTTTCTTCAAAATCTTTGTGTCACATTCTTAAAAGACATTAAACACAAACAATAACTTTGGTTTTTAACCAACTTTTCATTTTTGAGTTACACTCTCCACATGCTGACAGACACACATACGGATCATTTTCTAAAAATGCCTTTCTTGGATTCAGGGGTCTTAGAACATATTTTGTGGTGAAATCCTGACATAGAATTTTTGGGTGAAATACAATACTTCCTATACTTGCCAGTAGAATAAAAATTGAAATCAAAACTATCAAAAGTAATTGAGTTCTTAAAAGAAAGTAACCTTTGTCCTGCAATTAAGTGGTACATCATTTTCTTCAAAATCCTTGTGTCAATTCTTCAAATATCCTGAAGTTAAACGCAAAGTTTGGAATATATCTGAATTTCATTTTTCTGAACTACACTTCTGAGGCATATCTGTTAGAGAAAGTCTTTATCTGTCTTTTTTAGAGTGCATAATCTTTAGCCTCTGAAGCACTGGCCATTTAAAACGTCTGCGAGTCGAGAACTGCTACCTAATATCCAGTGCAGGGCATTTAAATTGTTATATGCGCTAAAAGTGCTTTGTATATACACAGCTATATTTTGCGTCAATAATAAGTTGTTTTAATGAAACAAAAACTAGTATAAAACTCGTTATATGCAGTATACATGGACGTCATCAGCAATGTTGAGTTGCATTTACAAAATGGTGAAATGCGCTATTTTGTTTCACTGTGGCGAAAAGTTAATTTTGCTCTGTCGAACGCATCTAATATAAGTTCTCTGAAAGAAACAGTAGTTGAGCCATTGTAAGTGTGGCTTGCGCGTCAGCAAAACAAAGCATAGTGTGAAATTAAGCACTAGTATATGTGTGGTCTGTGAGACATCAGAATACGGCATGTTTGCAACTTTTCCTTACATGTGTTTCGTAACTTAGTAGACTCCATTTCTTTCTTTGTTGAACTACTTACATATACTTTCCTACTTGTAGCTGAAGGCAGAAGTGGTATAAAAAGGTATTTTTGCACCAACTGGATATAACCATATGTAATTGTTTGGTAACTTGGAGAGCTCTAAACCCACAGAGCACAACGACCAACATGGACTTCCGACTATCAAATGCTCGCAGCCTAATTAAACAATACCACGTTGGGGGTAGAAAATCCAGAACCCCTGTACCCCTCAGACTTTAAGGAAAACATTATCCTGAAAGGATACCACCAACAGCAAAGAAGTCCTGCCCATCTCTATAGTTTCGTGTGCCACGAGAAGGGCATTCGCGACTGTGGAGATGTGCCCTTGTGTGTTTATCCCTGTTTTGAGGTATATCACTGCAGAAGAAACATATGAAGGTAAGCCAGCAAAGAATATAGACTTTACTTAAATGTTTCACAAAGGGAAAATTAAAATAAGTTGAGCTAGAGAAGGGATAAATAAGGGTTAAATGCAGAGGACATGTATACATGCCCGTAAAGCTTATCCGTAATTTTAAATGGACATGATTTTACGTCGATAGCACTCCAGAGGTTAAGGGCCTGTCATTAATTAGGCCATTAGGGCCAAGATTGTACAAAATAATGGCTGGTGATATGTGAACTCATACAAGTGTAAATATTCTCAACATACATCATTGGCATGACTTGACATCTTGTGTAAACAGTGCAGTGACATGATGCAATGAAGAACTAAAGAAAGTTAGTATAATTGGTGCCAATAGGTTAAACATGCATGTCTTGCACTTAAATGTGGAAAGAAAGAAATTACGGGGGAAATAATTAAAATTATGAATGTTGTTGTTGTTGTTGTTGTTGTTTTCTAGTGCCTTGCATCTGGCAATGAAGCCATTAGCATTCGTGCTTTCCAATACTTTTGAACTGTAGTTTCTTCTGATCTTAATGCTTCACAGGTCTTCAAGTGTTCTTCATTCATTTCTGCTGGATCGTTACACAGGACACATATTGGTGAGGCTGAGATACCTATTCTGTAGAGATGACTTGCCAAGCAGTCATGATTTGTCAATAATCGGAAGGCTGCAACAGCTGTTTTCCTTGGTCTCTGGGGGATTATATCTGGATTGGAAAGTAGTGTAATCCATTTTTTATCTTTGGCATTTGTTTCTATTTCTTGTAGGTATGAATGACAAAAATTTTTAATGATCAAGCGTTTTATTGAGGAATATGAGAAATTGAATTTAGACTTTTGTTTTATTGTTGTGCCTTTCTTTGCAAGTGAGTCTGCAGCTTCGTTCCCCATGACTCCACAGTGTGCTGGAATGTAAAAGGTTATTATGTGCAAGAAATTATTGTATTGCCCTATTAGAACTAGGAAAACTATACACGATACCAGTTGAAGTTATAAATGAAAAGCAGGTTGCAACTTTAGGTAATGGCAGTAAAAGAGCAAATACTCTGTATAATAGAAAGAATGAATTGGTAACACTTCATCGCGCCGTGGCCGAGTAGTTAGCGCGCTCGCCTACCACCTAGGCGGCCCGAGTTCGATCCCAGGGGCCTGCATGTGGTATTCAAGGTGCACGACTCAGCGTCGGGGAGGGTTTTCGCCGGGTGCTCCGGTTTCTCCTGCCATCTCATTCCACCAGTGCTCCATCTTCATCCCATGTATCATCAGTGTCACCGCCTGCGGTGCCGTAGTAGTAAAAGCAGGCGTTAAAGACTACAACAACAACAACAACACTTCATCAGAATATACAGTGACTCCATAATCTATTGGTCTGAAAGCACTAATGATGAAAAATAAACTGTTTCCATTAGTGTTATAAAATTTGATTCACAACACTACTTCTAACACATGACTGACAAAGACAAATATGCCATGGGGTGAATACAAAGTTAACTCATGTCCTTTTCTGCCACCAAATAAGCTACTTGTTTTGTATGACAGTGTGCACTGCTCCCCAGGTGCACAACCATATGGAACAGCGTGTTTGGTAGTCTGCAGCAGACAGCACTGTATAATGTGTTTTGCAGCAGGTATGCCCAAGAAATCAAAGAAAAAAACTGAAGAACATAGGAGAATAGTAGCACATTTATTTAAAAATGGAAAGTCGTATAAAGAGATAAATGAAACCAATTCAAGACCTATTGCTACTATTAAAAACATTGTGTATAGGTATAAGAAAACAAAAACATTGACAAATATTCCAAGAAGTGGCTGCCCTTAGAAACTATCTAGGAGAGACAAAAGAGTAATAGAGAAGTACTGAGAAACCCAAAACTTAGTGCTCCAAAGATAGCAGCAGAAGGTGCAATAAAAGTGTCATGACAAACTATCACTAATATCCTTTATGACAGCGGTTACAATGAGGGAAGAGTTCCTAGAAATTTACTTCAATAAGGTGAACGACGGAAGAGGCTTGCCTATGCTAAGAAACATAGAAATGGGACCTATGAATTTTAGAAAAACATGGTTTTCACTGATGAGTCAATTTTGTGTCTTCAAATCAAAAGGGCGAGTGAGAGCATGACGGAAGGATACTGAGCTAGATGAGAGGAATTTCACACCTAGTGTAAAACATGGGGGCAGTTCTCTGATGGTATGGTGTTGTATGAGTGGTAATGGTGTAGGAGTTTTGTGTTTTATTGATGGCACAATGGACCACAGGATGTCTCATGTTCCTCAAAGCATGGGAAAAATGAACCTTCCTGGAAATTACGTTTCCACTCAGGCTGACCCTCAGCACATGGCCTAAATACCAGGCTGTGGTTGTGATACAACTCTCCATGTTGGATGCAGATGCCCCTCTATTTCTGGATGTAAATCCAATAGAGTTTGAGGAAAAAACTGGACGAAAATGTCAGAAAACATGAAATATCAGCAGGAATGATTTGAAAAGGGCCCTACTGAGTGGAATAAATTTTCTGAGGAAGCAACAGAACTACCAGTGAAATCAATGCTTAGGAGATAAGGTGAAGTTATCAAGAGGAAAGGCGGGCTTACAAAGTACTCAAGTGAGCATAAATGCCCAACAACTTTTGTTTTCTTATAGACAGAACAATATTTATTTGTCATAGTTGGAAACAAAACATTTTCGTTTGTTTACTGTTTATTTGGAACTGAAGAAAGTTCATGTTTTCTATAGTTCATATCACATTAGTACATACACATTCAAACAGTACAATTGTCTGTGCTCAATATTATGTTTACGCCTTACTCTATATCTTCAAACCTGAAATTTATAATCAGACTGATACCTTTTGGAGTCACTGTACAAAGTGCAAGAAATAAGAGAGTTAACTTGTAAATATGAAATTAAATTACGTGGATATGATAGCATTAGTAGAACATGGTTAAGACAGGATGAAATGCAGTATTGGAAATTAAAAGGGTAGTCACTGTGTAGTTTGTATTGTTGTTAGCTAATGCTGGATTTCTGACAATGAAGTCATTAATCCTCTTGCTCTCCAATATTTTTCACTGATGGATGGGGTGCTAGAAGTGGCCGGGCATATTTGAAGGTGGTCACAGTCCATTTCCTCTTGCAGATCTCATAGAGGACAGAGTGTTGAAGAATATATCCCAATTCTATTAATATAATGTTTTGGTTCTCGAGAAGTAGTCCCCGCCCGGAGATCCAAATGGGGGACTATTTTAACTCCAGAACATTTTACCCCTCGAGTCATATTGCATAAATATTGAAGAGACTTAGCAATAAATGTAACCGCTTTTTAGAGAGCACCATATTTTTATGTTTTGGCGGTCACATCACTCTCTCACAACCCCCAGAATGTCTGGAGGACCACACCTGTCGTTGGTTTACAGGTCTCACCGACCTGACCGGGAGAATTATCAAAATAAATTCACCGACCATATCCTCTGATTACCAATCGGAGGACGTATTCATGCTATGACAGGTCAGCATGTTAGGGGTTAAGGTTTTATAGAGAAATTAGAGAAATGGAGAGGTTGGAAAAATAAAGACTCCCTAGCCCTCGGGAACCCTAATAGCATCAGTGTCGGAAGAGAACAAGAGATGACCAAGGTAAGGTCAGATAGAAAAGTTACAGTGAGGAGCAAAACATCAGTAAGTGGAAGTAATGTTCTGCTCAGCTTGTGGTCGCTATTCACATATCCCCTAGATGTAGACCCCTGAGTACACATTTTGAAATGTTTATACACACATTATTGAATTTATTTAAATATACTGTGCACACTGATTGTTGAGGTGATAATCTTGACTGCCAACCTACAGTATGTTAGAAACCAGCCAACAAGGGGTAGCTAGCTCTGTAGTTACATTTTTTGCATTTATTTTGGAAAAAAATTAAAACTTGAAAGTACTTTAAAATCTTATGTTTGTGGTACAATGAAACTTAATTATGCTAGGGACTGAAAAAGGGTTTTCAATTCACCTTAAATTCAATTAAATTGAAATTTAATTATGCTAGGGACTGAAAAAGAGTTCTTAATTCACCTTAACTGAAATTCATGTTAACCAATAAAACTTCCCATAAGAACCAATGTATTCTTGTTGGGGCCAATATTTCTTTCACGTTAACAGTGAGTTCATCTTAAGCCAGTTAATGCTAATAATGTTATACTGTAATTACATATGGACTTGAGCCTAGTTCACAATCGCCTGATAATGGTAACCAGGACAAAAATGAGAACAGCAAGCAAGGCAGCACACTACTGTCCGGTAAGTAAAACATGAATTCACATTATTGATTGTCATATCAACAGAAAAGTGGAGGTCAACATTGCGCATTGGGAATTCATTTGTTTTTAACTGGCCAATGCTATTTTTTCTAACTTGCAACTAGAGAGAGCACTAGCGGCTGTTTCATGGCACAGCTTGAAGTACCACAAGCAGGCGACATAATGAAGTTTATATCAGCAACCTAGACAGCAGCACAGTCAGTATCACTTCAGATGTTTCATTTTCAACCGCCAGTCAAGAAACTGTTAAGAATGAAGACACTCTTCTTTGAAACAAGTCCGGATAAACATAAGTGTGAGTGAAACTATAAGTGTCTATAGGTCGACTGATATACTTCTAAAACATTTGAAAAGTCTCACTGTCTACATTGTGGTGTTCCAATAATCGATGGTCCCAGGGAGAGAGTTATCAGGTTAAAGTTGGTAATGTTGTTAAGGCCAATGAAAGGAGTGGGGGTAGAGAGTCATGACAAAACATTGGAGAAACGTTTCCCTCTCTATCACTTCGTATATATTAAGTGGAAGTACATCAGATTTAACTGAACCGTTTTATGCCATGCCCATCCATGTGATCCTACTCAACTCAGAACTTCTGGAGCAGTATCTCATATTGCTATTGTCAATGTATTTTCCCTATTCCTTCAGAATAAACTATGCCTAAGAAAAGTTATGAAAACAAAGGGAATCTAAAAGCTACTTAAGAATATACAACAATATGTTAAACACAAACACCTGAAATTGAAACACCGGGCATTAAAATATGAGCACTCACAATTAACATGAAGTTTAGTGGAGCTTGAAAATGTAAACACAAAGCTTATATCACACTTCAACTTTTCCAATTTATCTGTCCTGCAAATATCTTAAATATATGGTATTTTAATCAAAATCATACCAGCCATAGCTGCATGCACACAAGCATGTCCACAATCTTTTTCAAATATGTTTTTTGTACTCAGAGCTACAAAACATGTTTTTCTATTTAAAGGAACGAGAGACCCACCACAACTGTCAGAAACCTCTCTAACTGATATCACCAAGCATATGTTTAGAAATCCATTTCCAGCGGAGTCCAACTCATTAGACTGACACAGAATATATGGTTTGTCCCCAAAATATATATAAAAAACATTATGAATTTCACTTATTTTTTGTTTGTAGTTGATTTTGTTGGCATTGCTTCATTGTTCAACTGTTGAGAATATTGTTTGTTTATTAGTATCATAATTGTTGATTATTATGTTTTGAATTAATGTATGTAATTTTAAGGATTATTTTAAATGTAATACCAAAAATGCTAGGAAGTTAGATTGAGATCACTTTCTTAACATTTTGGGAACTAGGAAAATATATGGAAGATGACGTCATAGAGGACAGTATAAAATATATATATACACGGATGAATACACGTGCATAGCAGAAAGATGCAGCAAAATCAATCGTAGAAGACATCAAAAATGAAATATTGATTGATATATAGCGGAAATGTTAAGAAAGTCGAGCCACGAACGATAAATTTTCATTGTTGTGACACGTGTTTAAAATATTGTGAGAAAGGTGCGAATAAAATATCACATAAAGACTTCATCCCGAGGCTACGGTTATTCACCCTGGACCACGACCCGAGATTATAAAAGAGTCAAAAGCTCAACGACAATGCATCATTTAATATTTAAAAACTGCACTAAGATGGATCAGTGAAAATAATGAAAAATTAACACTGGTTCTTGTGTAATTTTGATTTGAATGCAAGTAGTGCTTCTTTTTTAAATTCAGCACCCCCTTTAAAAACTATGGCAGCCATATTTAGAGTTAAAACATTAAGCGTTTTAATTTTAATGCTTTTTTTTCTCCTGGTTGTCGGCATTGTTTATACTTTAAACAAAGCTTTCCTTCAATTGCAATTAACTTGACAGAGATGCTGGGTTGCAAGAATGCACTTAGAGATTTCTTTAAGGCTAAAGTGTTCATTTATCTCTGAAATGAGTTGCAAGACCGATCTAAAATGCTATTCAATCAAGTATTACTAAAGATCAAATAAACAGCGAATGGCCGCCATTATTGTTTTCAGAAAATGTAGACCGTGCCAAAACACACAATTTATGTCTGAATAAAATCCTTCATAGAGTGAACCATTTCGGAGATGTTTCCTGTAGTTTGTGTGAGTTCCGGAGAACTCACACTTATGTCAAATGGAGCATTGCTGTTCATTTTTTTTATATGTTAAACATGCAAAGAGAACAACATCTCAAAGCTTTAAAACACCCGACCATCGCCCAAAGCCCGCTGCGTTCTATGTCCCCTGCGCCCACAAGGGAACAAGCAACAAGACAATTTGCACAAATGTCCATCTCAACAAGCACAAAGAAGATAAGAGGATTAAGAGTTTGTCAGAATGGCCAGAGCAAGAGTAGAGAAAGTCATGTGACTGCAACACATTAGATTTTCTTTCTTTTTTGTTTATGGCAACAAACTGCTGGTGTTTTGTTTGTTTTTTTAAAACATAAGCCACCTGTGGGCTTATTGTAGAAAAGAGGAAAATAATGGGGGAGTTTGTATATTTGTAAAGAACAACATAGAGTACAAGATGTACAGAGGTATTTTTTAGAGGTGGCGCGTGACCTTGTCACTCACGCATATCCGAGCATCACGCAAAGCGATGGTGGGGGTAAGTTTCCACCAGCAGTTGGCTAGTGGGCTGCAAGTCAAAGAGATACTAACCAGACACCCCTTTTATCTTGCAATCGACAAGTGGACTTGACCATGAACTAGTGCGCAACATTACGACACACGCCACCTCTAAAAAATGCCTCTGTACCTTTGAGCTCTTTTGAAATGTTCATGACTGAAGTAGTTAAACAGAAACTTGTAATAACATACACAGAAACAAAATTGGCAATGTAAATCAAGTTATAAACCAAATTAGCAACAATGATAGATTTCTACCGAAGGAAACAAAAAAACTGACTATTATAGGTGACTTAACTTCTTAATACAAAATGTAAACAAACAAAATATGATACAACTGCTTGTAAATTATGTTGAGGAAGCTGCAGTAGATTCACAGACTCTAATATCAAATGGATCAAAAACTGCAATTCATCAATTAAATAATACAGAAATTAATGATTACAATACAGAAATTAACGACAGTAGTGTATCATAACATCATGGACAGAACTTTATAATTGTAAATAAATTAAAACCTACACATAATTAAAATGGCAATATTGTTAGGTATCAGTATGAGGAATGTCTTGGAAGTGAAAACACAGATTATCTGCAGTTCTTACTTTCAAATGAAGACTAGGAATAAGTGTACACATAAACTGATGTCAACGAAGTGTTTGTGAATTTTCAAAATATATTTAGTTATTATATGAATACTGTTATGCCTTTGAAAAGAAGCTATTTAAAGTACAAACCAGCTGCAAGAGGATTACGAAAGGAATACCTGCATCTAGTAAAACTGATGATTTCTGAGTAAGCGAGTAACAGAAACAGAAGTATCAAAATCATTTAGGTCATACTATCAGAGCTACAAGAAGATTTATTATAAAGTAATGAAAGCTATTAAAAGACTTCATAATGATAGATTAATACCTAACTGAAAAAAGTCATAATATTAACAAATGTAACAACTCAATCTTTCCATAAACTCCACATATATGATTCTTAACTCTGTAAATTTGTAAACTGGTATATTACATATGATGCGAATCTTGACATCAAACCTCATATGTATCAGAATTTAGTTTCTGAATTATTCGCACCCTCAACTGTTTTTCTACAAATGCTTATTTTGCATTCATAGGACCTGTAGACATTCTCACAGAAACCTTGAGATTGAATGTGTGGGTTGAGTATAAAATTTACTCTAAGGTATGTAGTGCAGATAGCAAAAATCTTGTTTGCATTTCATACACCTTCATAGATGGGTGTAAAATCCACCTAAGTATCTGTTGACTCAATCATACAACAAATTTCAATATGTTGTTTGACGTAATTATTATTTATTTATGCCAACAAACTTACTGTTGGTGTTTTTAAACACACAAGAAGTGTGTGGGCAAAGTTTGAGAGGTAGAACTGGAACTTAAAAATTCAATGACACAACTGGGATTTGAACCACAGACCTTCCGCTTCCCGGGCAGATGCTCTAACCACTGAGCTATTGTGACAAAAATGCCAGAATGGCATTAATGGTTTACCAGGAGAAATAGGAACTGGTTTGAGAATTTAATGTCATTCTGGCAGTTTGTCACAATAGCTCAGTGGTTAGAGCATCCGCCGGGTAAGCGGAAGGTCTGTGGTTCAAATCCCAGTTGTGGCATTGAATTTTTAAGTTCCAGTTCTACCTCTCAAATGTTGTTTGACGTATTGATTATTACTACATTCTCATATCTATCAGTTCAAGAACATGGGACATCTACTACAACGTAAAGGTGATGGTTATATAAGACTTAATAGTAAACATAACACAATTAGCAGAAGGGTTGGAATTGAAAAGAGTCGAGCCTTACCTTGAAGAATTTACTGGAGGGAACTCCTCGCCCTGTAACAGAATAATTCAAATGTTCAGCTTCACATAATCATCTATATACCATAGAGTGCTGTATTACTACATAATTAAGTATCAATGTATGTAATCATGTTGAGAGATTACATTATTTAAAATAATTATTTTCGTTTCTTGTTCTAGAAACATTTTAGTTTACATGCATGTCAATATGTTGTAACACAAAACAAATATAATGCTTTTAATTTAAAAGGTGAGTCAATTAATAATACTGAACAACATTTACAACATAGTGTTCTGTAATGCGTTTCGAAGGTTTACTTTCCTCCATTATCAACCAGACAATAACTGGGTTTTCATGTTGTTTCATGGTGCGGATGGTGATGCTTCTTCTGATGTTTCTTCTGGTAACAGTTCAATGAACTTACTGAAAATGTCCCTCTGAGGAATGTCGAAATTAAATACTCAGTTTCTATTTTTTAAAATAAAGATTTGTTCCCATGTGGACAGTTCTTGTTTTCCGGTTATGTGTTTGAGAAGTTTCGGTTCTAGCTTTATGTCATGATCTTTGGTCCAAAAGTAAAATGCAACCGCTGATTTTTCTAATTGTTTACTCTTAATGTTTCTAACGTGTACCTTGGATCTGATTTCTAAATTTCTTTTGGTTTTTCCTATGTATATTTCATTACAATCACTGCATTCAATTTGGTATATGCCAGATTTTTTGTTAGGTGGAATTGATGTTTGAAAGTAGTAGATTTTTATGGATTAATGGTTTACTGGTGCTAGCTGAATGTTATATTCCTTGAACACTTTTTTAAATATATCAAAGTCCCATGGATGATGGTTTAGCAATGGGCAACCCTCTCTAGCCATTCTTAGCAGATATTTACATGAGTTCATTGGAAATAAGGATCACAAAAGGTTTCCCATGGATGTTCAAACTCTGGCAGCGATACGCAGATGACATATTTGCAGTAGCTCCAAAAAGACACATCAGTGATGCATTAAAACTTCTGAATATACAGGACAAAAGTATAAATTTCACAGTGGAAGTAGAAAAAGATTATAAATTACCATTTTTAGATCTAAAATTAATCAATAGCAAGAATAAAATAAATTTCGGTATTCACAGAAAACCAACGCAGACAGACAACTACATAAAAGCTAATAGTTACAATCTAAGAGGCCACAAACAAGCAATTTTCAATAGTTTAACACATAGATTGGTGAACATCCCTCTTTCAGCAGAAGAATATAAAACAGAATATTACAAAATAATTGTAATAGCACAAAAAAACGGCTTCCCCAAAGAATTAGGACAAAAAAAGTTAAAACGAGCAGAAAAGAAAAAATTATTAAAAGAAACTACAACTCCCACAGAAGCAAAAACAAAAATGATATTCAAAAAATTCACATATCATCCATGGGCCTTTGATAAATTTAAAAAAGTGTTCAAGGAATACAACGTTCAGCTAGCACCAGCAAACCATTACTGCATAAAAACCTACTACTTTCAGACATCAAAGATGCTATTCCACCTAACAAAGAATGTGACATATACCAAATTGAATGCGGTTATTGTAATGAAATATACATAGGAAAAACCAAAAGAAATTTAGAAATCAAATCCAAGGAACACGTTAGAAACATTAACCTCTTGAGGGATATGGACGTCATATGACGTCCATTTAAAATGGCGGATGAGCGATATGGGCGTCCTGTGCGTTTAAGCATTTAACCCTTATTTATCCCTTATGCAACTCAACTTATTATAATTTTCCCTATATGAAACATTTTAGTAAGGTCTATATACTTTATTGGCTTACCTTAATATGTTCGTTCTGCAGTGATTTACCTCAAAACAGGGATAAACACACAAGGGTAGGTACATCTCCACATTCGCGAATTCCCTTCTTGCGGCACACGAAACACTTTCGAAATGGGCGGGACTTCTTTGCTGTTGGTGGTATCCTTTTAGGATAATGTTTTCCTTGAAGTCTGAGGGGTGCAGGGGTTTTGGATTTTCAACCCCCAACGTGGTATTGTTCAATTAGGCTGTGAGTTATTTATAGTCGGTAGTCAAGGTCGGTCATTGTCCTGTGTGGGTTTAGAGAGCTTTCCAAATCCCCAAACAATTGTATATGGTTATATCCAGTTGGTGCAAAAACTCCTTTTTATACCACTTCTCCCTTCAGCTACAAGCAGGAAAGAATACGTATGTATTTCAACAAAGAAAGACACGGACTCTACTCAGTTACGAAACTCGCGTAAGCAAAAGTTGTAATGTTGATCTATTCTGATGACTAAGAGACCACGCAAGCAGTTGCGATGTATTTCACAGGATGCTGACGCATTAGCCACACATACAATGGGTGTTTCTTTACTGAATCTTTCCCAGAACATATATTAGATGCGTTCGACAGAGCAAAGTTGACTTTTCACCACAGTGAAGCAAAGTTGTGCCATTTCAACCTTTTGTAAATACAACTCAACTTTGCTGATGACGTACATTTATACTGCAAATAACGAGTTTTATACCAGTTTTTGTTTCATTAAAATAACTTAATATTTACACAAAATACAGCTGTGTATATACGAAGCGCATTTAAGAATTTAAATGCTAGCAGTTCTCGGCTCGCGGACATTTAAATGGCCATCGCTCAAGAGGTTAAGAGTAAACAGTTAGAAAAATTAGCAGTTGCATTTCACTTTTGGACAAAAAATCATGACATAAAGCTAGAACCGAAACTTCTCAAACACATAACTGGAAAACAAGAACTGTCCACATGGGAACAAATCTTCATTTTAAAAAATAGAAACCGAGTATTTAATTTCGACATTCCTCAGAAAGACATTTTCAGTAAGTTCATTGAACAGAAACAGAAGAAACATCAGAAGAAGCATCACCATCCACACCATGGAAACACAGTTATTGTCCGCTTGATAATGGAGGAAAGTTAACCTTCGAAACGCCTCCCAGTAAACTATGTTGTACGTGTTGTTCAGTGTTATTAATTGACTCACCTTTTAAATTAAATTCATTACAACAACACTGTCTGCAAACTTGTATGAAAGAAAGATAAATATAATGCTTTCCTAGATCCACTGTAAGCTAAGTAAACATTAACAGTAGAGAACAAGTAAATGCTTTAATATTGTAATAATTTTTTATTTATTGAGAGATGCCTTTGCAAGCAGGTGGTTAAAGAAAAATATTACATATTAATTTCTGGAAGAGTAATTGAGAGTCGAAGTACACACATTTTATCTACAACAATTGCAATCAATATTTTCTACAGCTACCGTTTCTAAAACTTCAATCATATTGCACCAATATGTTGTATAGACCACCTCCAAAACATTAAAACAAGATAGAAGAAATTATGAAACAAAAGTTAGCTAAGACAACAGGGCTGCAGACAGCAAAGCAATCCGGAATGGCACATATGAAAATCAAGGTGGCTGAGGTGAGGAAAGAGCTGTAGGCAAATGGCCAGCATGAACAAAGTGAAGAAAGACTTCGGCCAAAGCTTTAACACCACAAAGGATGTCAGGGAATGTGTTAGCACCATGGAACACATAGTCGGCAACAGCACAATGTAAGCATTCTCAACAAAAGTACTAGGAGCTCAAAGGTCAAGATGCCAGGATACAACACATCTGCAGAACCATCCAAGTATGACAGCATGTCAAACCTTGAACTCTTCTGCAGACAATTGTATCCTGCTGCCGATAATTGATGCTTCACAGAAGAGAAAGGTACACTGCAGATAAGCTAGCCTCCAGGGACTGGCTTCCTGAAACACTGGGAGGCTGTTGAAAACCGATTCAGAAATCACAATCTGGGTGCAGCTCATCATAGCAAGATCAAATCAAGTCTGCAACAGTCAAGGGAGATGCTACAGGAGTTCACCCTGAATATTGAGGAACTAGTAAATAAGGATCTGGTGAACCTTCCAGCCAGATATGTGTATCAGGAAACTACCTACTCCATCGACAGTGTGCGCAATACAGTGATATTCAATGCCTACTACTCTGCAAGTATGGGACCATCCATAGCATGATGACAACTGCGCTGACCATGGAGGTGGTCAAGGTAACACCTTGGAAGATCTGAAGTATCCGGTTTATGTGGGACAGGGAAAAGCCCAAGGACCTAGACAATCTCCCAGACATCTGTATTGGGAGCGTGATTGGCCAGGATAGTCAGTGAGGGACCACTCACACCTGGCCAACAAACTAATGGAAAACAAATAAATAAAGGCATACAAAGGGGCATGTCGAAGCTGTCATTGCCAACCCCTAGTGATAGATGACATAATTGTGGATGGATGGGCACGTGGAAGGTGGTACAGATATTGGACATGGGTACAGCCATGACCATGGTGTCACCTGAAGTGGCAGGCTTGCCATCGAGGAAACAAAAGTGCTTGCATTTGAAGACACCTTGCCCACCGAGGCTTTATTGGAGTTGACCTGGTGGTAGAGTATTACAAGTCTGTGGGTGTATGCTGCAAGGGTGACTGAGATGGTGGTTGTTAGGTTGGTATGTTTGTATAAGAAAAAACGAAAGAGTGAGTGAGACTTTGATCAAAAAAAGCTGATTCGTGTACCATGTTTGGTTGTTGTAAAATAAAAAGGAGATAAAGAAAATTTGGTAAATTTTTCTTGTATTCTCAATATTTGGTGACCCCCCGACGTGATCTCACAAGATAAATAAGTATAAGGTAAGAGTAGAAGAATTGCTAACTACCTGTGATAAGTGAAACATGGAGAAGCTTCTAGCAAAACGCAAGCCGGTGAGATCATCATTTACAAAATGCTATAATTTGCTGATGAATCTTCTAACGGATCAAGCCAACGAGAATGAAGTAAGAACAAAATTTACAACAGTAGAAAGAATATCTGGGAAATTAGCCATATACGACGAGGAAATTGTTTCCAAACTGTTGGATTCAGACGACAAAACTGACGACGATTATGAAGCTGAGTATATGGTTGTAGAACAGTATAAAGAGAAAATGGATAGTGCTAGAGTGGAAGTAGAAATATATCTTAGTAAATAAACGGCAAACATGGAACGAAATATGTCAACGTGTTCATCTCCAACATCAAGTAAACAGTTAAAGCTACCCAAGATAGAACTTAAGAAATACGGAGGTGAAGTAAAGGATTGGTTAGGCTTCTGGAGTCAATTGAAACGTATACACGAAGATCGAGAGATAGAAAATGAAAAAAAATTTCAATACGTCATCCAGGCCACTTTAGAAGGTACAAGAGCTAGAGAAATAGTCGACAGTTTTCTGCCTACTTCTGAAAATTATCCCAAGGTGATATGTTGTTTGCGAGATAGGTTTGGTCGTGAGGGTCTTCTGATCGAATTTTTCGTCAGAGAACTGTTGAGGTTAGTTGTAGACAATGCCACTAACAAACAAAATAAACATGATATTGTTCGTTTATATGACCAGTTGGAATTGCATTTGAGATCACTAGAATCTATAGGAATGACCTCAGACAAATATGCTACTATGTTATTTCCTTTAGTGGAATCCTGTATCCCTGAAGATATGTTAAGAGTGTGGCTTAGGGATCCAGTATCAAACGAAGCCGCAGAAGATGAGCAAAGAAACGTATATAGTAAGAAGCTGAAACGGTTGTTATCCTTCCTGAAAAATGAAGTAGATGGGGAAGAGCAAATTAGCTTGGCTAGAACTGGATTTCATGTTCATAAACATATTAACAAGGAGAAGAGAAAAAGACCCAAGAAGTAAGTAGCTGTAGTTACAGCAAGTGAGTTATTTTCGGGAGAATTTCGTGAAAGGTACATAGGAGTTGTAGTAGATATAAAGCAAGCCTTCCTACAGATTTCTATTGAGGAAGAAGATAGAGATTATTTACGTTTCCTATGGTGGCGCAGTTACGCTGAAAAGAAAATGGTAGTGTTTAAACATTGCAGAGTAGTTTTTTGAGTAAAGCGCAGTCCTTTTCTTCTTGAAGCTGTGTTTAATCATCATCTAACAGTGCAACATACTTCACCAGCACATTCTGTAGCACAGAAACTCAAGAATTCATTTGATGTAGACAATTGTGTGACGTCTGTAGATGACAACAAAGAAGAATTGTACTGTTTCATAGAAGAAGCAACAAAATTGATGGAAAATGCAAGATTTGAGTTGAGGAACTGGGAATATACTAAGATGATGGAAACCTTTTCTAAGCATGCTTCTGTTCTTGGTTTGAAATGGGATAAACAAAATGATGTTCTGTTTTGTGATACTCGTGATGTCAACATATCATCTGAGAGATTAACGAGGAGGATATTACTGTCAATTACACAGCAGGTGTTTGATCCTATTGGATTCAGTAGTCCAGTTTCTTTGCTTCCAAAGATTTTATTGCAAGAAAGTTGGAGAAGTAATGTCAGCTGGGACGCAGAAGTTCCTTAAGAAACAGGGAGGAGATTTAAGAAATGGCTAGAAGAGCTACCTCAATTGAGTGAAGTGAAAATTCCAAGATATATTTCGCTTCGGAAGGCCAAGATATATGATCTACATACATTTTGTGACGCTTCAGGTTTAGCTTATGCAGCTGCCATTTTTTTGAGATGCCAGGATGATGAGATTGTCTCTGTGCAATTACTCCAAGCAAAGGCAAGAGTTGCACCCCTTAAAGGTTTAACGACACCCAGACTTGAACTTTTGGCATGTTGTATTGGAGCACGGTTGGCTGCATCTATAAAGAGAGCTTTAAGTTTGGGACTTAACAAAAGAGTGAGTGAGACTTTGATCAAAATAATGATTCGTGTACCATGTTTGTCGTTGTAAAAATAAAGAGATAAAGAAAAATTGGTAAATTTTTCTTGTATTCTCAACAGTGGTCGTGGGTTTGGATACCCTTAGGAGTCAAAAGGCAATGATCAACGTAGGCAGGAGGGCCCTCAGGGTCAGTGACTAACTTTCAGAGCTTAGAGAGACTACTTGTCAAAGTGTGAGTAGCAAAACAGGCTTTTAGTGTAATAGTGATAATTTGTATGAGGTCACACTAATTACAAAAGTAAAGAAAATAGAACTAATTGAAAGGGAGTATAAATGCGATAGATTACACAGACTGCTTTTACTATTAGGTAAGTAAATAAATCTCTGAATTATATAAAATTATTGCAAACACTGACAAAATCAAAGCTTTTAAGCAAAAATTCAAATCAATTTAATGAAATGATGTGAATTTTCTGTAACAATTTTCTTTCATATTTACTATGTACATTAGAGTAGTGTTTTAAGCTTGTGGCAGAAAGAATTTTAAATGGTGATCTGGAAACAAACTACAGCATCTGTACATAGCATCATAAAACCTCTGGTACAATGATTCAGATATTTATAACTTAATGTGAATGATCTCAATCTGTTTCATGAATTGAACTGTTACAATGATAGACACTTTTAGTGTATGTGAATAAGAATAACTATAGAATGTTACACTTGAACTGAATTGTTTTATGTAAAGGAAGAGACGACATGCTAAGCATGAAAAGTTGTGTGGAATATACTATTGTCTCTAAAATTTCCCACACTTTAGGAGAGAGGCACAAAAGTATTTAATAAACATGTCAGGTGTACTCTAACTGGATTTGTGAGACTCTTCTGTACTTCAGAAGGTGAGTATAATGTACAAAGAATGGTTTACAGTTTAAAACGAGTCACAGTAAAAATAGAATTTGGTAGCTAACATGTAGCATTTAACATAAAAGTCCCAAAAGGAGCTTTCAAGAATTTGTAAATAGATTAGATAAAATCGTCTCGTATATTTATATTCAAAATTATAAATAGTTTGTGGACATTTTAAGGTAAATACAGCTAACGGTTGTAAAATGAAGACTAACCTCACCTCCCTGCTTCCCACATTTAACTTGGAATAAGTGATTCAATTTCTGACCAAAATTCATATGAACACTGCAACAGCCATAGATAGTATTTCAGTAGATTCAGAAAATATTCCACACTATAATATAACTCATATTGTTAATGGCATGTCAGATCATGATAAGCTATTGTTGGTAAGAAAGGGAATAATAGGAAAAGTAAACTGTAACAGGAATAAATTAGTGATGAGCATTTGAATAAATTTAAATTGATGCTGAAGAATGAAAAGTAGACTCATGTCTATGTCAACGCTGAAGTAACGACCACTTTGATGATTTCTCAAATTTGTGCCGTTATTATTCAAATTTATTTACCCTAAGAAAACAATAAAGTCATCACAGGCAACAATGGTCTAACCCTAGATAACCTAAGTATGAGGAAGCCCTTTGCAAACACAAGAAATTTGTCCTGAGGATATCACACAATTTATGATGCAGACATTACAGTACACTACACTGCATATTGTAAAATACTTAAAAGAGCAACGAATGAAGCAAAAACGAGGTAGTACTAGCTATTGATACATATAATAAAACTGAAGGAATGAAGAACCTCTTGGTGCACTGGGTTGCTTTCAAGAAATATGGTTTACTCAACTTTATATTAATCAGCACAAATTTGTATATTATACAAGCAAGTATGAGTAAAAAATGTGAACTTTAAGATGTTTTATTATATAAAACACATGTTTTTAATAATTTATGTTGTACAGTATTTATAAGACAAGAGAAGCAAAATTGATGCACTTTTTTCTACAACTTACCTTAGTATCATCAGTAATACCTGAATCTTCAAGTTCTGGATTGATATCACTGCTACTTGTCACAGTTTCTGTCTTAATCATAAGCACAAGGTCTTCAATAAAATGTTCTCTCTCATTCTGTAAACCAAAGTCCAGGGAAGAACATTCCTCTTTCACTTCTTCTTTGATATCCATTTTGTTATGGTGGTTGTATTTGAACAGTTCTGTTCTAAACTTCAGTAGCAAGTCTGTGGAAAAAGAAACACATTATTAGTAACATCCATGCGTTTGCTTCCAGATAATTGAAACTACATTACATTTCAACAGACAACATAATGTAGTACAAAGTAGTGATAGTCATTTGGTGCAATATGTTTAGAATAATAGTTTTAACACTCAAAGACCTATAGCTTTCTTATGGTTATTTTAATCTGAAACTAATGTGCATTATTATAGTAAATATGCTAGAAATTATATTACTCTAAAAGTAATCTTATAATCTTGTACATTGAGGAGCTTACAACAAAGAAAAGCAAGTAGAGAAAGTCGTGTAAATATGACACATTGCATTTCTAATTCAATCACATAAAACATTGTACGAATTCCCTATAGAAGGGGGAGCAGAGAAACAAGTGTGATTGTATTTATAAAAGTGAGCAGAGAAAATTTTCAATGAAATTCACTGCATTTCATTTCTATCACACAAGAATATATGAATTTATATTGCAGGATAAGTAGAGAACAACATGCAAATGTGTTACATAAAACAAAAGCGACTAGAGAAAACCATGTGAATGTAATACGTTGCACTTCCATTTCAATCATCAAGGGTCTATGAATAGCATGTTGAACAGTGAGTTGAGGACATGTAAATGTGTTACATAGAAGAGTAGAGAAAACATTGTGAATGTAATAAGTTGCATGGTAAAATGGATGGCATAAAAATCTCTATGAAAAACGCTTAGATGTGCCAATTTTCATTGTGATCAGTCAACCAGTAGATCATATGAACTGTATGTTGAAGAGCCAGTAAAGAAAGACATGTGAAGGCATATGTAAAAGAAGAGTGAGTAGAGGAAACCATGCAGGACCGTAGCCAGAGGGGGGGCCAGGTCAGGTAACACCCATACTTTTACCTATATTGAGAGAATCCCCATTTATCCTTTACTGTTTTGAAGTTTTAGAAATATTTCAGTAATAAATTAAGAAACAAACAAAATGACCATGTATTGAAGACTATATTACTAGTACCAAAGCTGTAATAGTTATCCATTGCCTTATTGCAGCTTGCCTAATATCCAAACCTCTTGGCAGTCAAATGCCGCCCACAAAGACGCTAAAACACAATCGACCATATGGGATACTAGGAAATCATCTGCTTATACACATGCAATCACTTTTCTTTCCCACCCTAACTTTCTCAGCAGTGAATTCAAACATTGAAGAATGAGCTTCCAGATTGTACTGCATTGTTTTTATTTTAAACAGAACTAAGCATCTTTTCAGGCTTTCTCCAGTTCTCCAGTTTCCCCTGCCACTCATTCCACCAACTGTTCCATTATCACCTTTCTATTCATCGATTTTGCCTGAATTTCATATCATCCTCTTCCTCACTCTCGTACCTGGTGCTGCTTGCAGGCCTTCACTCTGTCCAGTCCATAGCTTCCCCTGCTCCTTGACAGGTGTCTGACCTAGGCACTGGCTTGCAAGTCCTAGGGGAAGTCCTGCACAAGGGGAAGCTAATCAGGAAAAGAAAAGAAGAAAAAAGCGGCAGGGACAGTTGGTGTATGCATTGCAGACATAAGATTTCTTGGCAAATGCAAATGAGAGGAGCAGCAAGAAAACAAAGTTGTCTCCAGCAACACAGTCCACACCGATCAGGGGCCAGTGGTGCAACACGAACTGACTATTTATTTAATACAAAGAGGTATGGGTGTCGCAAAGGGGGGACCTGCAGTCCTCCCTTGGAATATAATAAATATAATATGTTATCAATTACTATTAGACTATTGGTTTAATGTTAATGTAAAGAATAGTTTTTATTTAGCATACGTTAATATGCTTATCTGTAACCAATACTACAACTCATCTTTTACAGTTTTTTGCAACAGAATAATTAACATTGTTTAATTGCAAACTTACAACATGAGGTCCCACCCCCTGTAAAAACGTTTGCCAATGCTCATACAGAGAGGTGAGGCAATAAAGCAAGTTTACCTACAGGATTACCCTGAACAAAGCGATAGACAGAGTTTTCACTCTGAAGTGGTTTGCCTGATTGCAGTATGCTGTTCTCAAAGATACTGCATTTTGTTATGCCCACATGCAGTTTCAGCCTTATTGCACAAAGGAGAGCTGTACTGACAAAAGCTTCAGATCCGAAAAATGCCTTACATGTCAACCATGGGTTTGCTAAATACTAAATGTCAGAAACTCATATCCATGCCATGTCAATGTGGAAGAAAAATGAAACTCCTACAGAACCCTGTACTTTGGTGTCAACATTGGTTAACAAAATCACACTCAAGAATAAAGTTACTATGTTAAATCATAAATGGAAGTAATACAGTTCTTGGCCATCAGTGTGGCAATAATTGTAATATAGAGGGGACTGAAAGGAGTCTATTTTTAAATCTTAGAAACCTTTTGGAATGTTTAACGCACATACCAAAGACTAAAACACATACTTCTCCTGACTAGTATCATTACAGCTCAGACTTTTAGGTAAATACAATTTTTTTTACTCTTACTTCTGATTTCCAGACTTCGTCGAAGTTCCAAATGAGACATTTGCATTCAAAATACTGAGTTGCATATCACATAAAAAATGTTTTTTATATTTTGTATTTGAATAAATATTTTTGATAAAGTAAATAATTTTATATGTTATACCACATATCATGCTTATAAATGAATATTTTGAAAGTTCATAAAACTGCATCACATTTGGAATGTAATTTCATGCATAGTACTACTTGGCAAAGCCATGAGACGTATTGGAAAGAATGTGAATATGAAACTGCAAGGCAATCATATCTTCAGGACAGCAACGTCTCATATATCAACTGGCATAAGAGATAATCTATTTGTATTTTATCACTGACTATACGCCTAGTTACTGTTATGTTGTTAGCTAATGCTGGATTTCTGACAATGAAGTCATTAATCCTCTTGCTCTCCAATATTTTTCATGCAAAGCAGTAATAGCAGTAATAATAACCATTTTTTTTAGAGAGCACCATATTTTTATGTTTTGGCAGACAGATCGCTCTCTCACAACCCCCAGAATGTCTGGAGGACCACACCTGTTGTTGGTTTACGTGTCTCACCGACCTGACCGGGAGAATTTTCAAAGTAAATTCACTGACCATATCCTCTGATTACTATTCTGAGGACGTATTACATGCCATGACAGAACATGTGTAATGTGTATGTAAAACACAAATATACTAAAGGGCTAACCTAACAGCAAAGGGGCCAGGGCCCAGCTTAGGGGTAGCTCAAGATGTGTACGATTTCGTACTTAATAAATCATTAATTCATTCATATATAACTCAAACAACACTTACTATTATTTTACTCTTCAAATAAACAAGATAGGAGGTGATCAGAGTGCTTGACAGCAAAGGTCAATACACCTCATCACTTTATCTTTGACAAAGCAGTTGTGCTTCTTCATTCCCTTGAGACCAGCATAAGCAGTCATTTTAGTTTGTGGTTAGGATTAATATCAATTGGAAAAGTAAAGTGTAGTGACGCGGCTCATTTACGGCAATATGATAGTGAATGTAAAGATGCATTCAAAATGGATAGCAAAATTCTTTTTCTTAAGGCATGTGAAAACAGTATAACTGCAAATCAACGTTCTCAAGTGACTCAGCACTTAAGTGGACATAGGCATATATCCGCAGTGAATCGTTTTAAAAATCAACATACTAGGCAAAGCTACTTGGTCAGTGGTCTACTTTTTCTGCCTCCTCTCTCTCAGAACTGTCAAAATTTGCAAATATTCAACAGATATGTGCAACACATTTATTTCCATACACACTCCACTCTCAAAATTAATCATCCGAAATTTAGGAATTTTGTTCAAAAATATACAGATGGATCCTCCAGGCAAATGAACATCACATAAGTGCTGCAAGGAAACAATAAATAAAACTAGAAAACAGTGTGAGAATGAAAAAAATATGGGCATTGTTTAATGAAACAATTGACAGTAGTGGAAAGAAAATCCACAATACTGTTATTGGGGTTCTGAAAGGTGATGCGCTGTCAGATAATTTTTTTCTTTTAGCATGTGAAGAAACGTTTATGGTGATTGACACAATAGTAGCATGTGTTTTCAATGATACAATGCATATTCTCTGGCTAGGGGGTGTTAAATATGACAATGTGCTGTTACTATTTACTGACGCTGCCTGCCACATTATTAAAACTTGACAGGGACTTTCAGTGAGCTACCCTTATACGATCCATGTAATGTGTATAGCGCATGCTCTGCACAGAGTCTGCAAAACAATGTGTTTTATCGGAATGTGGATAAACTGATTGCTAATGAGAAAAAAGTTTCTGTGAAATCACCAAGTAGAATACAACTATTTAATAGTAGCCACCAAATACTCCAGTTCTTCCTAACCCTGTCATCACCCATTGGGATACTTGGGTAGACAATGTTATGTATTATGCAACTAATTTTGAACAGATCTATTCTGTGATAAACGAATTTGACAGAGAAGATGCATCTTCTATTGTAATACTGCAGGATATATGTCAGACTCTGATTGGGCTAACTGCACTGAAAGTTTATTTGACTTTCAATACTGCAAATTTTTGTTTCCTCTCAGAGTGCATAAGTTGGAAAAATCAAAACAATTATTGATAGAAACAATAAAACAAATGAATATTGAAAAAAAGCTTCAGAAAATTAGGTTTTAAAAGCAAACAAAATAAAACAAAAATTCCTGTCTTGCCTAAAAAGGAATGGTTACAAGTGATGCACAAAATTTCAGATATTTAAATGAGGAAGAGTATAGGGAACCTTGAGCAGATGGAAAATCTGAGTGTCAATGATATTGCATGCTATAAATATGCAAGATTAACATCCTGTGATGTTGAGGGGAAGGTCGGTGGATCTAAATACCACCTATTTAGTCCTCCCGGCTAGGTCCGATGGACCCGTTGACCAATGATAGGTGTGGTCCCCCTTGCAAAATGGGGGTTTAAGTCGGGTGATGTAACTGCCACATTGTAAAACTGGTGCCTGTTAAGAAAACAGTTACATGAAAGCCACATTCATGAATATGAGTCCTAAAGATAAACATTCCGGAGTTAAAACTGTCCCCCAATCGGATCTCCGGGTGGGGACATCTTTAGGCAAATTTCATCACAACAATTCCAATACTTTAAGAATTCTACAATGGAATGCAGGAGGCATGTCCCAGCCTAAAAAACAAGAGCTAATGAAAATATTAAAAGACCAAGATATAGATGTCTTCACAGTACAAGAAGCCAATATATCAGAAGAACAGGAAATATACTTTGAAATGGATCAGTACACTACACATATACTTCCAAAGGCTCGTCAAATAGCAAGTGGTATTCTTACAGGAATTAGCAAGTCATCTCTACAGAATAGGTATCTCAGCCTCACCAGTATGTGTCCTGTGTAACGATCCAGCAGAAATGAATGAAGAACACTTGAAGACCTGCGAAGCATTAAGATCAGAAGAAACTACAGTTCAAAAGTATTGGAAAGCACGAATGCTAATGGCTTCATTGCCAGATGCAAGGCACTAGAAAACAACAACATCCTGTGATGTTGAATGCACATTTTCGAGATACAAGTCTCTTTTCCGTAACAATGGTCAGGCCTTTAAGATGCCCAACTTTAGCTCTACCTTTTTGTTTAGTGCAACAGTTCTCCTCATGCTGTCTAGAAGACTCTGTGAGTACTTTTATAAATATCGTTTAGATAATTTAATGAAAACATTTTCATATGTTTGGAACATATTTTTCACTTTTAGGCACATAAAAAATAAATATTTTTAAATTGATAAGCACCTAAATGTTAGCCCTAAACATTACTATACTTACTACAAGTAAGTATCTATTTAAAGTATCTATTATAAGTATCTATAAGTATCTATTTAAACAGGTACATTACAATACATTGAAATTCAAAATCCACTACCTGCCAATATGTTAATTTATAATCTCTTGCTGTAAATACTACACTTTATTTTATTGATTCTTCTTTCAAATTACTTGTTTAAGTTCTTTTTATTGTTTATCAGTAACACAATAGCTATTACAGTACCTACAAGACTGCGCCTTTGTGAGGCTCTCCAGTCACATAAGAAAGAACTAAATATTTGATATTGAGCTTTTAGAACATATAGGAGGGAATGTGCCATAGCCATGTGGTGGGGGGGGGGGGGGGGGGGGGATGGGCACCCCAGTAATGCAGTACAGTGTGGTGACGGGACTCCAGGGTATATGTGTAGTTAATAAGGAGTTGTTGGGGATCATTGGGCTTCAGCTACTCAGATGTTTCAGGTGTGCACTATCCCATCACCTCACAGTTGCAGCCTTCGCTACCACACTCCTCTAATTATAAAAGGAATCCCTCATATTAAGCTCTGCAACTTAGAGCCCTTAGTATATTTCTCTACAGTTGTGGTTAATTACGTGTATGCCTTGCACAAGAAAGGAATGATGTGTATGTGCACTACATTGCAATTCCGGGACCATACTGTACATAGAACACTTTAATTTAATAAGCTGACACAATTACACACAAGTGTGTGTTATTTCATAACTAAATTCGGTCTATGTGTTCCTTGAAACTTCTGTTATGACGGAACCTATTAAACGAACAGGTTATGATTGCATATCTGCTAAAAACTCTGTTATGTCAAAAATACTTAAATTAACGAATCCTGAGTGGGTGCAAAGTTATCTTGAGTTAACAAGTACCGGTTTACGAACATAACGTTGCCTTCTTACAGTCGTTGGGGCCACCCACCGTCCCTTTAAAGTGACTTCATCTTCTCATGCATACACTTACATGTATAACTATAATTACCGTATCCTGTCTGCAAATTATCGTCATTTACCTGTTCTATTACAACTTTTGCAATATAGTGCTACATCTGAGCGAACAGCAACGTGAAGTGTTTTGGCAAATAGATACGCAATCTTAACCAACAAACGAAAGTGTTCATTACAGAAAAACCTTTCATAGCCAACTCCACCAAATGAAGCTTCACAAAATGAATATGTTAGGAATTGCGTAGCTCTCTCTCGCACACCCCGTACTGTATAGATTACATGTATGTCGGCCAGGTACAAGTATCCTACTGTTACCCACGAAACCTATTTAACACAACTCACGCATGTGATTCTCCAAGAATTTAAAAATAGGAAAGTAACTTTCATTAAACCAAAAGTACTGATATATCTTACCTGTGAACAGACTAGTGTTCAACAGGCGTAACTCTAATTTGCACTCGTAAACCAATACAAAGAAAGAATTGTAAAGAGTTCGGTTTAGTGTAAGTTATGAACCTAACATTTTATTATTACGACCTTTGCGTTATATACTGTGTTCATAAATGCTACAGAAGTGAAACTATTCAATATCCGTATTTAAATTCCCTGCACACATGAGCAAAGTACAGCATGGTGACTATATCGACCAATATTAGGTTTGGAATGACATTTATTTATGGTAGGTAATGAAAACTCAAGAATGAGCAGTGTTCGAATCAGACTTTAAGATGGGGGGTGGGGGAACTTAAGTTTGTGTTATATTTATAGCAATAATGGTAGTAATACTGGTGGTAAATAGCATTGGTGTGTTATATACATACATAAAACGTCGTAGAAGAACCAACAATATGCATTTTACTGTCTTTAGGAGCACCGTGATTTTGTATTTACCGAGCAGTACAGGAATATAACTCTCCCAAAACTGTTTGATGAAAGTAAGGGCCGCTTTGTTTTCAATTTTTCAAATCTGATTTTCTCTATACCTCCTCCGATTAGTGTAATTCACTTACATTAATGCGCTAACATATGTTACCTCCAATGCTACAGTTTTTACCTTAGAAGCTGTATTATTAGCATAACTTGAAGTTGAACTGGAATACATCACTGCCATTACTTTCTGTATCCTGGCGCTTCCTTGTCACAAATTTATCCATGCTGACGAACATTAGAACAGTGAGTTGCAAGAAACAACTAAATACTGCAGGCTGCAATCATTGTTGGAATTTTGACCCAACTAATGAGCCTCAGAACTGTTTATTGCCAGAGCTTACTTATCATATGATATTTCTACTTACTCACAGCTCACACTCGTACCATATACAGTCTGCATCAAAAGTGTCCCTTGTTCTCTTCTATTTTCAAAGAGCAGTAATAGTAAATACTTAAACTAAAAATAAAAACTACTTCACTTGCAGGGATGGGCTTCTTCTTTGATGAATTGGGGAAATTATTTAATGAGAGGGGGAATCCCCCCTCTCCCTGAGAAAGACAGTTATATTGACCATTCTGCATGTGAAAATGATCTCACTTTTCACTTCCTGCCCGAGCAACTTGGTTCCACCAGCACTGCTTCCTGTCATACCACATAGCTATCTTCAACCCAGTACTCAAAACTCCACTATCCCATGACTGCTTCATTAAATATTGTTTCTAGATTATGTATTTCAAAGAAAAAAGGAGAATTTGCACATTAAAAGAATTCATGTTTATTTTAAAGGAAGTAAACTCAGTCACTGCAGTTCTAATCAACACTGGCATACAACATAAATGACCTGCCATTATTTGGCATGACTACAACTCTGTTTAATGTTATTTTATTTTAAACATTAGGGACAGAGAAAGGATAATTTGCATGTTATAGCAACGCATGTTTGTATATTTATGTTTATTTTAAGGAAACTAATTCACAACAATGTGCACAATAAAGTCATGTATTTATCATTGGTTGCTCTTACAATTGCTATCCATAGAATTTATAGTTATTCATTCTAAAGAATTGGGACGAGAGAAAGCATCATTTGCAGCATGTTCCATATATGTGCAGTCTTTAACTTCTAAGCTCATGACTGCTGATTTTTATCTTAGGAACAATTGCTTATTAGTTGCTTAAGATGTGTTAATTTTTGGATTAATATTGCATTACATTCACACTTTCAGACTCTAGGGAGGGGCTGGGAAATAATACTGGCTAATTAAACCGATAATCTTGCTACGGATGTGCACGTGTCATGGTAGGTTCTATGCTATTTCCGACAGACAATGTTCTGGAATGAGAAACTGCTGAAATTGCATAAGTGAATAGATTTTGGGCTTTTGAATAATGAGAGCTGTTCCAACATTTCTGGTTGTATATTTTGGTGTGAGGTATTGTGTTTAGGGCATGTGTTCTTGCATAATTCACTATCACAGTGTGATTTATTTGGGAGTGAGCATGGATAATATAAACATCATAGTAGTTTTTCACATTTTGAATAATGATTGCCTCACTAAAGATCAGAATCTCCTTGGGGCATAATTATGGTAGCATTTATCACTGTTAGTGCTGTTAATATTATTGTTATTGGTGTTATTATTTATTCTCATCATTGTTATTATCATTATTATTAATGACTTTACTGTCATCATCATTGTTGTCATGATTATTTGTAGTAGTTTTAGTAGTATTACAATTTATTATTATTATTATTATTATTATTATTATTATTATTATTATTATTATTATTATTATTAGTGTTAGTGTTAGTGTTAGTGTTAGTATTATTATTATTATTGTTGTTGTTGTTATTATTATTGCTATTGCTATTGTTATTGTTATTATTATTAATTATTATTATTATTATTATTATTATTATTATTATTATTATTATTATTATTATTATTATTATTATTATTATTATTATTATTGTTGTTGTTGTTATTATTGTTAATTATTATTATTATTCATGTCTATTACATGTTAGTTATTATTTGATGCATTCATTACACTCACAATTATTGCTTATTGCATTACGTTTCATTGTGTTTTCCGCCTTCTTTTAGTGTAGCATAAGACATTTCCCAATTACCAACTCCATTGGGTTTCCTATTTATCCAGCATTATTTCCACAGTACAGTTGGTACCTAAATATGCATATTTACACCATCAGTCATGACTGGTGCAAGCTTTCTGCAAGTTTACCCAGAAGTTATTTAATAAGAAAAGTATTGTGGCTAATTTAGTTTGTTTTCTTGAGCAATTATGCCCTTTATGTGAAGGACACCTCCACACTACTCTGTCCAGAAGATTAGCCAGATGAACCTTAATCATAGTTCTTCCAACATCACAGTAGGGAGGATTTCTGATCAATATTTAATTCACCTAAAGCAATATAATTGCCTTTTCAATTGTGTTGAACTGGCCTGTTACCTTGAAAGTGTCCAAACCGGTGAGGTTATGACTGGGTGCTGTGCTATTGAACTGTACCCATAGATTAGGTAACCACACCTTATGTGTATATGAGCATAACTGGATGCTGTGGCATTGAAACCTAATGCTAGATAAGGTTACAGTACCTTAAGTGTGTATGAACAGCATGACTGGACATACGATTCATGGAGTCTTTTATGAAGAAATAAAACGTATTACATATACATGATTTTATCTTCTTTCTTTTAGGAAACACCTTCAGATGTTCTCTACTCGCTCTTCAACATACAATTCTTACAATTCACTGGATAACTGATGACAATGAAATTTGGAACATCTAAGTGTTTTCTCATGGAGATTTCTATGCCATATACTTCACGTGCAACATATTCAATTCACATAGTTTTCTCTGCTCCTCTTGTATATAACATGTACTTGTTCTCTGCTCGCCGTTCCACATAATAGTTCATATAATTTTGTGAGGTTGAAATGAAATGCAACAAATAGATCACAAGGTCTTCTCCACTCACTTTTCTTTCATGAAATACAATCATAGTTGTTTCCTTACTCCCCCTTCCGCAAAGAATTCATACAATTTTCTATATGATTGAAATGGAACTGCAATGTTTTATATATACACAGGTTTCTCTACTTGCTTTTCTTCCTGTAGTATTTGAAGTTGAGAACTTTGATGCTTAAGTATAGCATAAAATTGGTAAAATAGAATTTTAACTTTGTAATCCGCACTGTAAGCTCCTCTGTTTCCAAGATAATAAAATTTGTTTTAGAATAATATAATTTAAGGCATGTTTTATTATAATAATATACATTATACGCAGATTAAAAGTAATGGTAGGAAAGCTCTGGATCTCTTAAAATGTCAAAAATGTTATTCTAAACATATTACTCCAAATTACCATTTTTTACATTTTACTACTTTATGTTTACTACTGAAATGTAATATTGTTAGCTAATGCTGGATTTCTGACAATGAAGTCATTAACCCTCTTGCTCTCCAATATTTTTCACTGTTGGATGGGGCACTAGAAGTGGCTGGGCATATTTGAAGGTGGTCTCGATCCATTTCCTTTTGTAGATCACATAGAGGACAGAGTGGTGAAGAATATATACCAATTCTGTTTAAATGTTTTGCCAGACCATGATGTCCTGTAATCAACCTGAAGGTTGTAACTGCTGTTTTTCGAGGATACTCAGAAATTACTGTTTGAATGTTTGGTAGTTCCCATCTTCTATTCTTTGATTTTTCATAGTAATATTTTACAATAATTTTTTTGAATTCAGAGTTGACTAATCTTTCAGCTGCATAAAATGGTAGATTATGCAATGTAATATAGTTTCAGTTATCTTGAAGTAACCTCATGAACGTTACTAATAATGCGTTTCTTTTTCCACAGAATTGCTACTGAAGTTTAAGAACAGAACTGTTCAAATACAGCAACTATAGGAAAATGGATATTAAAGAAGAACTCAAAGAAGAATCTTCTTTCCTGAACTTTTGTTCAGAAAATGAGAGAGAATATTTTATCAAGAACCTTTCTAAGAAGGTTAAGATAGAAACTGTTACAAGTAGCAGTGATATCAAACCAGAACTTGAAGATTCCACGTTTTCACAGAATGAAGAACACCATCTAATAAGATATGATGAAGCCATCAAAGAAAGTGAAGCTGAAACCAAAATAGATATCAAAGATGAACATTGGTGGCTGAAAAGAGAAAATTCATGTATTAATGATGATGTTGAGGTAAGCTGCTTCTGCTTCTTTTTCTTTTAAATAGTGTGGAACATTGTAAGATTTGAAGCTTTCATGGTGAGCATTACTAATCAAGGCCTCAAGGGTGATCAGCCATGTCAAGTTTATGAATGTCGAGCTTTCGACCATTGTAAACTTGACATGGGTGATCACCTGTGAAGCCTTGACCGTACAGCATTAATTATTAAAAATATGTTATACTAAGAACATGTTTGTTATTCATGTAGGACTTTCTCATACTTAAGTTCTCTTAGGTTTGGCCATTATTCTGTGTGATGGCTTTATTTTTATCTTAGGGAAGATAACTTCAAATGATAATTGCATAAGTATGAGAAATCATACAATTTTTCATTTTGTGGGTTTTGGCATAGATATGAATGTACGTTTCATTCTTCATCACCAATATAGATTTATAGGTATACTCCTATTTACAATGGGAGTTAAATTATAATGTGGAATTTTCTCTGAAGGTGGCAAAATATCTTTAGCTAATGCAGTGTTCATATGAATTCTGGTCAGAAAGTGAATCACATATTCCAGGTTAAATATGTGTAGCAGGGAGGTGAGGTTAGTCTTCATTTTGAAACCCTAAGTGCCAGTATATTGCGTAGGCTTTGACAGCCAGGGTCCATTGTAGTTGAGTTTTCTAGGGAAGGGGGCATCTTGGTTATGACAAATATCAATGTTTTACCCCCTTATATTGGGCTTCTTCAGGATATACTCCATGACAGAACCTACAAGACTGTTGACAAAGCAGGTGCTTTCTTATTTATACTCTGGCTACGGTGGGTGTGCTTTAACAGGTTTTGTGCTGATGGACTGATGGTTCGACAGTCCCTGGTTCTTCATTACTGTTGGCAGATTGTGTGGAAATGTTTGCCATTGTCTCTATTTAGGAAGTTCTGTGACTACAAGATTTCTATGCTTTTTCTTACCATTCTGAGATGGAATTTTTCACAGTTTGCTAGGAGCTGTATTTTTCCAAAATGTATATGATGTCTTGTGGCTGTGGCATGTTATGCAAGTGCTGACTTATCTGGTTGGCTCAGTTTTAGACTTCTAATGTGTTCTTATTGTCTGACTGTCACTGATGTACCTGTTTGTCTGATGTATGAAGCTGTACATTCACGGTCTGTCTTTTACTCTCCAGGATTCTACAGCAGGTCGTGTTTGTCTTTAACCAGGCATGAAAATTCTTTTTACATCCTGGTGGACCTATATCTAGTTTGGATGTTATGATTTTGAAATATTTTCACTATTCTGTCAGTGGTACGATATATATCATAGCCATACTGTGGTCTGGGAGTGTAGCAGGTAGGCCATGAATGTAAAGTTTCATATATCGGACAAACAAGTAGACTGGTGACACCCAGATGACAACACATTAGAATTAATTACGGAAAATTAAGCTATTAACAGTGAAGCAACAAGATTCTAAAGCAAGAACAAATTAGAAACTAAAAACTTCACTTATCTTAGTAATGTTGCAAGTTCTTTTTGCAAAACTGACTCAAGTTTCGAGTTGACTCCAACTCATTCTCAAAGCTATACAAACAAATTTGTTACCAAAGCTATAGATCTTCAAGTTTTTAATTTATAATTTGTTTTTACTTTAGAACACATTAGAGGCCTAAAACTAAACCAACAGGACAAGCCAGCACTTGCAGAGCACACTATACACATAAGATATCATATACATCTCAACAAAATACAGCTGCTGGCAAACGGTGAACAATTCTGTGTCAGAATCGTAAGAGAAAGCATAGAAATCTTCAAATCACAGAACAGACTAAACAGAGACAATGGCAGACATCTCCGCACAATCTAGCAGACACTAATAAAGAATCAGAGATTCGAGGACCATCAGCCAATCAGCAGAAAAACGGTTGAAACATGCCTAGCATACCTAGAGTATAAATAAAAAAGCACCTGCTTGGTCAAAGGGGTCCAATGACAGCTGCCACAGAAACAACATAGCAGGAAAGAAGAAGAGGAAGGTCAATGCAACAGTCGATGATCCTTTTGAGGAACCTGAAAAATCCAGTCCACTGCTGCTGAACAGCCAGTTACCTCGCCAACTCCGTAATCTCTGTCAGTGCTGGCAGAGCATGGTATCTCAAATGGGAACATGAAGCCGTAGCTATCGATTGAGCAAACACGGACAACCCTGCCAGAGGCTGAATACCAAATGCCCATACCGAATCATCCTAACCTCACAAGGCTGCAGTTACAGCATAGGAGTGTGCAGAGCACATTGGCAGCTTCCTAATTCTCTTCTCCTAAGCTCCACCCGATGTTGGCGTTCTCTCATGAAAGCAACATCCACCATCATTGTCAGGAGACCCTCACTGCTAGTGCATCTGGAATTCTGAGATGGGTGGATTACTGCTCTTGGGCAGGTGCTCCCAGTTGAGATTAGCTGGAGCAGTCGCTCTGCTCCTTGCTGATACATCTGCCAATGCTGCCACACTGCCTACGCCTGCACTGACATCCCACGCTTCCACTAGTGTGGCACTGGAACCATCGCAACACTCTGCACCAGCCACGACCTGGCATGTTGTCCCGTCTATTGTGCCACATGTAATTGCACAGGTCACTTCGCGGGTCAGGTGGCTTGTCCCAGAAACCTATGCCGACATCTGGCTGCAGTTCACCTGCAGCCCTGACAACAGCCAGTCCCCAACTCAAGAACATTACTGTCCAGTATCAAACTTTGTTGCCACGAAAATACAGGAATGGTGTAAGCTAAACAAACTAACAATAGCTTCAAATAAATCTATGTATATGTTAATCAAAGGAAAATTAAAACAAAACCCAATTATAAAAATAAATGGCATTAATATACAGAGATCACATGTTACAAAATATTTAGGTTTCCATATAGATGAAAAGAATAATTTCAAATATCATGTGGAAACTGTACGTACTACAGCCGAAAAAATAATGATGCAAATCAGCAACATCGGACAAAATAGATTTCATCTACCACGTCTTCACATTAGAGCATATAATAACGCTATAATGTCTGCCATCATGAGCTACGCAGCTGGTATGGGCACACTGTGCCAAAAATTAAGATATAAAACGTTTGTTAAGAAGAACACAAAGAAAAATACTACTAAGATTCACAGGTGCAACCAATTCCACCCCAACTATGGCATTATTA